>JBAMIG010000013.1:18831431-18843108 GCA_037177335.1 Kiunga ballochi | reverse complement strand
CTACTTGCTAGGGGGGCCGTAATAGAAAATAATTGAGAAGCACTGCATTAATGAGTCGTTGAGCAGAACTTCATTGGCTGTTGGTGCGTTGAAACATGGATACATGGAAAACCATGTCCTTCGGTTCTTCAAGGGCTGCGGCTCTTGTAGGACCTAGTTGAATAGCCCTGTCATAAACATACTGAGTGTGTACATAAAGGAGAATCTGAAGGTCTACAAATAGCTGGAAGCCGTTAATTATGGGCTTTGTGGGAATGTCCAAGATGTGCTGTACCATCCAGTGTCTGAAACATCAGAGCTTTGTGTTCTGAAGGCCCAAGTTTACCAAGCCAAAAACGGTAACAAAAAAGGAGCTCTATGATGTCTGTGTTTTTGTACACAAACAGAAGGGCTACATTTTGTCCAGGAGGCGTTGTTACCAGATGCTGCAGACACCACATCTGGATACTCTGAGTCCCTCTTGGATGGCCGAGCTTCTCATGATCTCATTGTTTCAGTCACCACCCACAGCTAGTGACCATATGAGGGGTAGCAACATCGCGACCGGTTCATCTAAATCATCATAGGAGGTGGTAAAATCTATTAAAATATATCTACATAGCTGAAAAAAATGGCACTGGATCGTTGCACATTGTTGATTTTGGTTTGATTATGGATTTTTTTCAATTGATGCTTGCCACCTGGTATGGCTTAAAACTGAAGGTGTAGATTGTTTTCACTCGTACATCCCACAGCACAGCAAGATGGCAATTGCAGGCTATAAAACCTTGTCGAAGCCATGTGCTTTTGTGTTGGTCAAGCAAGAAAAGAAATCTCTTTTGAACCTGGATTGTGTGTGCATCACTTACATAGGTCACTTGTAAGGCATCTATAGCCCTTTAACCTTCACATTTAGAGAAAAGTCTGAGAAAATGTTTCTTTGTGGTTTTCTGTTTGTTTTGGACAAAAAAATTGGTATAAAAGTTTATTAGCTATAGTTTGAGATATATGTTAACATCATTCATTTGGAAACTGTTGTAAATGTGAAACAGTGGTGATAGAACAAATGCATGTTTTGGCTTTTACATACCAAAACAGAGTGGTAGAGATGACTTAGGCAGGTTTATTTTCATAAATTGTTAGACAAAATCATCACAATCTCTGCAAATTTGCCTTTACCAACTGGAGTACGTCACTACCATTAAGTGCCCAACGTCCAGTGTTCCATTTGAGACAGCACTTACCGACAATAATACGCATTAAAGAAAAAACTGTGCAGTGCACACTACATTCCAGTGCACTACAGTATGAGGACACACTTCACACTTCAGACTAATTCATCAAACAAAGGCTCATCTATAATATTCCAGTGTAGGGGGTGGGATCAGCCTTTTGTTTACCCAATCATGCTATTCCAAGAAAATAGGCTTCTATATGTTTTTCTATGCAGTTGGATTTATTTTCACCAGCTACTTTGAGATAGTAGGAACCTGAAACTTAAATGAGAGTGATGTTACTATTTCACTACTACTGTGGGATTTTAGGCTGTCTGTCATGTATGCCCAGGATGTAAGTGTTATGAACTGCTTTTGGAACAAATATCTCATTTTTATGATGAATAGCGATTATATCTGATGTCTGCTGGCATGGAGGATTTTAAGTACCGGCTGTTTATTTGAACATCATGTTCTTGCCATCTGTATTATTTGTATATATAAGTTTATTGCTGTAGAAATATGGCTGGTATCCATTAAGCAGCAAGTAAACAACATGTTTTTACATTTTAAGGCATTATTGCTTCATTAAAAAAAGCAATAATGCAGTCAATTTTAAATGTCATGGGATTGGGCAAGACAAGTTTGTTTGCACTGCGCAACTCAAAAACAGGGCTCCCAGGGTGGGCTCCTGGTGTACTGGGGTGTGGACTGGCCTCTGCCAGGTGTTGGTCCGGGGGCCCTGACACTCTGCAGGCGCTGGTCATTTCCTCTGCCTATGGGGCAAAAACTAAAATTTAAGTAAACTAAAACATCTTAAATCATGGACTCATATGCTTAATTTTTAAAGGTACAACAATATATTTTCCCAGACATCATAGCAGCCAGACCATAATTTAATGCTGGACAGTTTGTTTTAGCATAGATTTTCACATTGGTGATATCATTTTACAATTTTGCAACATATGGCTACAGTAAATCATGGCTATTTGGAAACAATTCCATCATAACTTTCTGTTTGTGA
Source organism: Kiunga ballochi (assembly GCA_037177335.1). Taxonomy (NCBI): domain Eukaryota; kingdom Metazoa; phylum Chordata; class Actinopteri; order Atheriniformes; family Pseudomugilidae; genus Kiunga; species Kiunga ballochi. The sequence goes on along the minus strand of JBAMIG010000013.1, from coordinate 18,840,891 downwards.
CCTTAGCTTTAAATACTTTAAACAAGTATATTCATTTTTGCATCAGATTATTAAAACATCCAGTATTCTAGCCAGTATGAAACTCTCTATAGATGTCCGATAAATGATGTTGCACACTGTCAGCTCAAAAGAAATATGGCATTTCTTTCCTTTGTGTGTTTCTTTTCACTAGACCCTTTTGAGGCTTTCATCATTTTCTCAATCCGGCATGAGATAAGACGAATAGACCTTCACAAGCGAGACTACAGTCTGCTGGTGCCAGGACTCAGAAACACTATTGCATTGGACTTCCATTTTAACCACAGTCTCCTTTACTGGACGGACGTGGTGGAAGATAAGATCTACAGAGGACGGCTCTCCGAGTCTGGCGGTATGCTTTACACAGGACATGCAAGGACATAAATGCATAGAAATATTCCCTACGTCCCATGTAGCTGAGGACCAGCTGTGATGTATTGGCTACAATGAGTCATATCTTGCTCATTTATACTACAGCTGCTGTAATGGAAGTTTAAGACGCTCATGGCGATACTGCTCCGTTTTATTCAGCTGTCTTTACACACACTCAGCTCTGATACTGCAGGTTGATACCAGCTCTCCCTGAAAATTTATCTCTGGCTGACCAAGAGCTGAAAAATACTGCACGACCACAAGTCTTCAGCTGTTGTAGTTCAGTATCTCCCTCTCATAAAACCATGAATCAGAACTACTCGGTGCTTCCATATTTTTGTGGGTGTCAGTTCTCTTGCCTTTATTTCCCTCAGTGGAGCTGTAGAAATCACCTCTTAGCTGTGTCTGCTCCACCCCTGTTGGAAGCACACATAAAAGCCCAGGCATGTGAGAATAATTGTAAACAGTTGGATTATAAATATAGTGGGAAAACCCATTTACCGTGCTTAATGGAACCCTGTAGCAAGCTACCTTCTTTATTTTAAACAGCATACCTTGAGATATTTTTTCTAGAGTTTACCCTTTAGCTTTCTCAATATTTTCATAGGAGAACAACACAACTGCTTTTGTTGCAAAACTGTAGTGTAATACAGTCCAACAGATTCATGCTGTTTTCTTGTCAATATTGTTTCAGGGGTGACTGCAATTGAAGTGGTTGTGCAGCACGGCCTGGCAACCCCAGAGGGTCTGGCTGTGGACTGGATCACTGGGAAACTGTACTGGATTGACAGCAATTTGGACCAGATTGAGGTAGCCAAGCTTAACGGAGATATGCGCACTACACTGATTGCAGGAGGCATGGAACATCCACGGGCCATCGCTCTTGACCCAGGACAGGGGTATGTTTTTCACTTCTGGAAGCTGATCTTCCCATCAAAAAATTAGGGGGGGGTACAGCCTCCTTATATTGCTCACTTGTGCATCAGACTATCTTGCTTTAAGGCTCATTAAAGCAGCAGGTAAAGAATACATTAATATTGGTGCTTTCTTATCACCACAGAATAACAGCAGGTAGATGTAATACTCCAAGCTATTTCCCATGCTTTGTATATCTCACTGCCTGTTCCCTCCTGCATACCAGCATTGCTGTTCTTTAACAATATCACCTTTGAGTAAAAAGTTCAAGATATGCTCTGTTCTTTTGTTCGGATTCTTTCCCCTCTGGGTCTGAGTCTGAAAATCCTGTCGTTGTTTGGTCTACTGAGATGCACGGTGAGCGCTTGAAGAGTGGTTCCTGCATCTCTGGTGGCAGGTTTCTGTTTATTCCCAGTAAGTCTGTACAAAAGATACAAAACAAAACAAAAAAAACAAACATCCGGTTCAAGTGTAACGATCATATTTAGTACTTTTGATTTTCTTTTGTCTTCAGTGTTTTGTGTTGAAAGTGTGATGACAAGATAGTTTAATACTTTGGGCTTTCTTAGCCATTGATAATACACATGAGGGAGACTCAGTGGGGTATTTTGGACAAATTGAAACTTTCTTTTTTATCAAATATGACAAGATAGACTAACTATTTCCATGGATGGATTGATAGATTAATGGATGAATGCTCATACATACAAAAGTATGTGAATTGTGGTAAAGTGTGTGTGTGTTTTAGATTTCAGAAGAGTGATCATGAATTACACTTTTAACATGGCATCTATAATTAACCAATAATAATTATATAATATATATAATATATAATTAATAAATAATAACAAAAAATGGCAGCACAGTGGTGCAGTTGGTTAGCACAGTGGCCTCAAAGTAAGAAGGTTGCCGGTTCAAGCCTTGGTGTGGGCAGGACTCCAGCTGGGAACTTTTCTGTGTGGAGTTTGCATGTTCTCCCCGTGTTAGCGTGGGTTCTCTCTGGGTAGTCTCGTCCCACAGTCCAAAGACATGCACCTTGGGGATAGGCTGATTGGAGACTCTAAATTGCCCATAGAAGGGAGTGTGAGTGTGCATGGTTGTTCGTTTCTGTGTGTTAGCCCTGCAATGGACTGGCATCCCGTCCAGGGTGTACCCCGCCTCTCACCTGTTGAGAGCTGGGATAGGCTCCAGCCCCCCCCACTCCCCGACACCATTAGGGACAAAGCGGTAGAAAATGGATGGGTGGATAACAAAAAAATATTAAATGACAAGGATATTTTTACACGTTTAGATTTGGCCAGAAAGTGTGGGGAGAAGGTATGTGGTCTGATGAGTCTGGATTTACCCTTACCATATAAGCCTGTGGGAAAAGTCTATGACGTGGGTTGGTACAGTCGGTCAGATCTCTGTCCAGTATTATGTTCCCTAAATAAGAAGATCAGCAAATATATTCTATTTTTGGATTTTTTTCTTCCCTTCTGTCATGTTGCATATTCCAAAATAACACCAGGATTTATCTGCCTTCAAACTGTTAAAAAAAGGAGAGTTGCATGGAGAATGATACATTGTTATCATATAGGTGCATGACACAGTCCAGGCCTGAGCCCATATGATAATCTTTGAAATGTGTTAAAGGAAGGCTTTGCACAGTGGACTCTCCCAATATCGATTCAAGATCTTGGTGAAAAATGAATTCAACCTTTGATGAAATTAAATCTTGTGATATGCAGAAATTTAATGAAACAAGTTACAGCAAATGCAATTTGCTACAATCAAAGCTAAAGGCAGTCAAATGGTGTGTTAACAGGTGTCCTATGTGACCTTTTGTTTGGTGGCAATATGTTAAATCTGAACGACTGGTTTATACTCTTACTTTGTCTGCATCAGGATGGGTCTGCGTAGATGCAGCAGTGTGTACTTATACTCAGGCGATGGGCTTGCAGACAGAAGTAGGGATGGTATTGACTGGTGAACTGCACAGGGCAGAAGTTTAGGATGTTGTTTTAGTTGTAATAAGTATTTCTTTTTACAATAACAATGGCAGATAATGGCATTCATTCAGCCATAGACACATACAGTCTCCTTAATTTTTTTCATATCAAGAAAAGACTAAGACATCACTCAAATAACTGGAGACTGAAAAAATTAATAATCAATAAACATTATTTAAATTAGAATATGGTTATTTAGGACATTGTTTTTAACTTAATTGAATTTAATAAAAAAAATAAAAAAACAAACAAAAGGGTCCTTGGCTGATAAGCTAAAGCAACAGTCTGGTTAAGAGTTAAAGAAAAGAGTCTGATTGCAGTAATTCCCTCAAATGATTGTTCAACAAATATAATGAGTGATGTAACACATAACATGCTATCATTTGTTTTCTTTTTCTCTGATCTAATTTTTTTTCATATTTTAATTTATCCAGAATTTCTAAGTCATAAAATTGGCATTTTTATTATTTCTTGTAACTCTGGTCAATTTCAGCTTATATCAGTGACAGCTGATTTATTTTTTTTTGCTTCTTTTAGGCAAGGGTATGAATAAATGTGAGGAAAACTATATTCATTCTCATACATATATGTATATGCATTTGAAAAGCAAACATCTGGAAACACATGCACTTTGACCAATCAAAAGGGAGTACTAGATCAGTTAGCATAGTCTATGCAGAGTTTACCGTGTCACCAAAATGACAGCAACAAGAGTATAAACCCGTCTTAAGAATCACCCTGACGTGTAACATGTACATATAGTCTAAACTCTTAGAAAATGTATTATTTTTCACATCAATATGAAGGCTGACAGTGCTATTAGATAGTGAAGTGCATGAGTCCATCTCTTTTGTCTTCAGTCATTTTAGCCATGAATGCTCGCAGGGGTCTTTTCAGGGATGGTTATTATGGCATCTACACGTGTCCCTTTAGTGGCAGTGAAAGCACACATTCACTGTTTATTTTTTTGTTAAATAAACCTTTTTCACAGTTTTTTGTTAACGTCAAAACCAAAACATAATTGAGTTATGTTTCCATCATTATTAGGATTGTTAAATTAAAGTTAATTTTGATGATTTAAGTAGGGATTTGATGAAAGCTGCACCAGTCTGTAAGCGACTGCTGCTGCTGGAGTTTTGAAACAGGGATCCATTTTTTATTTGTCCGACTGTGGAAGGATAGGTTTGCTTTTTGCACACCTTTGATTCACTATCAAACCAAATGTTATTTATGTTGGGATATGTCAATTTCTTTTGTGTTCTGAAGCTGAGTTGCATGAGAATGATATAAAAATGTGGAGTTTCTATTCCTCCATTAGTTTTCTGTTTCTGTAAAGTGGACAGTGCCTGTCTAAGTCTTGTTTTACTAGAAGAAAAATAAAGATGATTGAGTCTTAGGATTTAAAGCAGATGATCAATAGACAAGTCAGAAATACTTTTTAGTTTTGGGAATATTGGCATTTTGACTGTAATCCGGCCAATGATCAATAGTGGCAGGTTCCTGCAGCGATGGAGATTTAAATCTGTTGCTTTGAGTAATAGCTGGAAGTTGAGTCTGCTAAGCTCTGACAGCTTGATGGAAATGTCAAAGCCTAAATATACAATGTGCCTGGTGAATGCAGGGATATGTGTTGTTATGGTTATCATCATCTAAATGTTTTACATGTTGATGCAGTAATGCAGCGTGGCATCCGTTGTGAATAGTGAACACTACTTTACCTTTACTTTACCAAGTCTGACCTGGATAATTTATGGAGGTTGGGATTTTTCTATACTTTCATGACAATTTATTTAACCGAGGGGACTGAGACAAAAAAAAAAAAGCAGCTTTTTGGTAACTTTGCGTCTTTTTTTCAAGTGTAAGGAGAGTGAGTATGTTCATGTTAACTGGATGTTTTGGTTGTTATTAAGGTTCATATCCTCTGAATTTGGAGTGATGATGAGATGGACCAGAAGCATTTGTAGAATGGATTTGTCTGAGCATTTTGTTTGGGTTGTGTTGTTGGTGAAACCAATGTGTTCCATTGATGCTCACAAAACATTGGAGATCATTTCAGTCGTTCCTTTTCTTTAATTCATCATTCTATCCATTATTTGTACTGCTAATTCTAGAGAAATATTGTGGGTAATGGCCGCCTATCAAAGCCATTTCTTTCATTTTATTTTGTAAAACAAAAAAAAAAACAATTTTATCTTGCAGTTTACCACAAAATAAATAAATAAATACCTCTTTCTCACAAAAGACACAATGGCTCTGGGGATTCGTTATATCTAGAGAGCAAACCCACTTTCTTTTGGTATAACTGTCAGTCTTTTGATTAATGGATCTGTATGGGTTATCCACCATTTTGGAATGAAATTAAACTTGCTAATCAGACAGGGAATAATAATTAAATACAAATTAAAGTATTAAAATCAAGATTTTGGTGTAAACAGAGTGCGGTTTGTGGTGCCATGAATTCTTTGGGTTGTTTGATTATATAAAAGACAGAAGACATAAGAAAACTTAAGTTAACAATATTGTTTGTTTTTTGTCATGGTATTGTTGCTTTACATTACTGTAGTCTCCTTTACATTATATTTTAACATATATCCTGCAGGTAAGAACACAGCAACAACTTTTGTTTCTTTTATGTTTGTTTTTAAAGGGATGTGTTCTGCAGAAAGGAACAAAGATTTTCTTTTGAATTAAAAAAAAAATAGAGACGTGTGATGGGTATTAAATAGGCGAAGCTCCTAGCTCAGTGTCACCTCTATGCATCTTGCCCACATGCCCTTTTATTACCACTGCATTGTAGCTTCTCCAGCTTTTGACAACATGTGGGTGTATAAGACCCACATGATGACACAATAGTGATCGTTAATGCACATGAAGTTGTAAATACATTAAATAAAGTTTAACTGTTAAAGACAAACTGTACTGGAAAAAAAAGGCTGTCCACTTTTTACCTATATCCTAAGGTCGTTGTTTTGTCCTATTTAACAGTTTATTAATTTCATACTCAACAAATCATCTTCACAGATCTCTCTTTCTTTTTAACCCCATCCTGACCAGCACAATAACACACAGAATGGTCATCCTGCTGTACATGCTGAACCTGATCAGGGGCACAAAGTAAAAAAAAAAGAGAGAAACAGGTTTAAAGAGGAAATGAAGAGTTAAAATAGAAATGAGAGAAGAAAAAGTGAGAGATTGCTGAAATTACACAAAGACAATATGGACTACTTGTAGATACTTAATACAGATATCATTAAATAAAACCACAAAATGATTAAACATTGTAAAAACAAACTGGCACACAAACATTCATAACATTTGGTTGGAGACAGAAAATGAAAGAAACAGTTGTGGGTTTATACGTGCAAGCCTACAACACATAAATCAAGTGCTTTCAAGGGGACCGCAACCATGCACCAGGGAAGGGCAGGGAGGGGCCCCGAGACCCCACAGGCCCGGAAGCCCCATGGGGCGCAGAGCCCAAAACATCCCAGGAATCTGCAGAGGTCTAGTGACAGATCATCTCTGTTGTGGACATCTATGTGTAAACCAAATGTCAGCAGAAAATAGCTCATTTACCAAATAAACAAGTTTGAGTGTACATGTGTTATGAAAATGTAAAAAGTCAGTGGTGGTAAAGTCACTGTCCTGACCTTAATCTAACAGAAATATTATTGAAAGACTAAACTCCTTAACGCCTGAATTAAGAAGAACTGAGCAGAAACAATTCATTTTTAAAATCTGAACACTTTATTTGACAGTTTACCAAAATGTGGAAAAATACCCTAATTTATTTTTATTTTTCAGTGTATTTGCTATGCATCACCATGCAAAAGGTCAAATTATTCTAGTGTTATCTTCTGCTTTGTGGTATTCACTAGGGTGCCGGAGACCAGTTTCACATGGTGACCAACAGGGATTTGAGTAAAGTTTCTTCCATAAAGTGATTCAAGCTGTCTCAGAAATAGTGCATCAAATATACAACATCAGGCTATACGGGGTAAAAGCAAACACTTCATGTGGGAAGTCACTGACATACCAGAGTTGGAGCCATTGATTAGAGAATATTTGGTTAGATCTAATTCATACTTACCTGCTCTTAATATTGAACTCCCAAGTGTTTGGGAGAACAAATCCAGTACACATTTACTTCTTTCAGAAAATATGTGCCGGTATGCCATCCACAAAAGAGGGACATTTATTTATTCTGTAACTTGCAGTCTGCATTTCTCATAATTACGACTGGAATGATCAGTCCTATTTACCTCTCTTGTTGCAGGAGAGAACCTGTTTTCATTATAATTAAAAGTAGAAATGGAAAAAGTCATTTTGTGAGAATATAAAATGGTCTTGAACTGATTAAAAGCCCACATCATGTCATAGCACTCAAAGCTAGATGTCAGTGGGTTATTTGGGATATTTGACTGACCGGGGTTGCTCTGCTGGAACCTGTTTTAAATGTGCTGAATTGTACATTATGGATTAGTACTAATAACTCATCAGGTCTATATCCATGTGTGAGTTCACTTCTGTTTACTCAAAGATAAAAGTGTAAAAATAATTTCAGCAATTAGGAAACCTTTCTCAAGTACCAGTTAGTATTTAACAACTGCTTTGAGGATGGAGGCATCTTGCTCGTCCCGCTTATTCAGTCAGGTAAATCCTCAGTATTAGAACATACATTGCTGTGAAAACAGAGGAAAACGAGTTCATTAGTCAGTGACGTTGATGTGTTACTGCTGTTTTTCATGAGGCGCTTGCTTCGGCTTAATGGATCTGTAAACTCGCTTCTGGTTGAATACTTTAGCCGAGTTCAGGCATTCCAAAAATCAATTTAACACTCTTAAGAAATGAGTAATCTCCTCATGCACTTTCCACATACTCTTATGCATTTGTGAGGATAACTACAGTGCATTTCATGGCTGCACAGAGTAGGATTAATGGGGGCTTTTGGTGCCTAAAGCGCATATCCATTACGGGGCAATAATTCTAATCTAATTACTTGAATCCACTCAAAGTAGAGAGTCATTGATCAGTGAGGTCTTATCATGTGAATAAGGCTATTGATCTCGACAAGGATATTTCTTGCTAACACGGTTTTGTTGTCGTCGGTGTGTGATTTAAACTTGAGCACCATTTCCAACTATGTTTTAGTGGTCCATCAAATGAGAGCGGCAGTGTTGTTGGAGAAGAAGTTAGAATGGGGGCACCATGCCAGGGACACAAGTAAATTTATGAAAGGTATATGAATGATACATGAAACTTGATAGTCCATAAAAGCCACATCTGACAAACATCCAAAGTCACTATTTGTTTTTCTGCAAATAGTGTCTCCATAGCTGAACCCAACACAAAGAGCTAGTAAATATCAGGGGTGCCAGTAGATTGACACCAATCGACGACCTCTTTTGGAAAAGTTGAAGTTTATGCAGAAGTGTTATATATTGCTTTTAATCTCTCATCTGCTATGGGCTGACTCCAAAACAGAGCAAAGGTCCCATAGGCTCATATCAAAAGGGCCAACTTTATAGTAGAAATAAACATGTTTACCAGCCTGGTTCGAAGAAAGATTTTAGGCTTAATATGTCAAGTTTACCTTAATGACAACTGTAAGAGGAGAGGATTCTTTTTTTATATAATTAATCCATTTAGATGTTATTTGATCTTGAAATTCAGCATAACTCTCAATGTGTCCTTTTGATTGACATGTATACCATATCTGCGGCAAGCAGGCAGATTTTTTTAGCTGGCTAATATTGTGCCTTACTTTATTTAGATCACCGAATGTACTTCCGTGAGCTAGTTAGCTCCTGTTAGATCCAAGTTTACTCAGTTAACTCAGTTATGTTTGAGCTACAAACAGCTTGATAGATGTCAAACACCCACTCCCATACTCACAACCCCCCTTTCAACAACAGCTTCTTGCCAATTTTAGTATTTTCTGGGAGTGATGGTAAATGTGATCCTGCATATATGGCAATGGTAGGAACCACCCAACAAGCTTTTTTTTCCCTCTACAAAAATCTGCTGGTATTCGCCACATATTTTAAATACAGTCTATGATTGACATCATTGACAATATGTGTATAATTGTCACGACTGGTGTAATGGGGGTGCGGTGAGGACCCAATTGCAGGCAGGAAGGCAGCAGCAGGAATGTAGATGGA
>JBAMIG010000013.1:18815706-18831331 GCA_037177335.1 Kiunga ballochi | reverse complement strand
GGTGCCCATAATCAACACAGGTGAAAACAATGAACTGAACACATGACTTAACGAGTAACAGAACCACTAACATGACAATAATTAGCAAAAGTTTGACCAATTAAAATCAGAGTGGTCTTTTTTTCTCTTAACTTGGAATGTGAAATACACTAAAAAGTAGAAAACTGATATGATAATTTCTCTGTGGTAATATGGTAATAAGTCAAATTTTAATAAACCATAACTTTGCTAACCCTAATTGAACAATAACAGTGTATTTGCTTCATTGCACAGGGTCTCGTGGTTGATGATCTCATCAATGGTGGTGTTCGTTTTCAGGCGTCAGTGAGCTGTGAAAAGTCATAACAAAACATATGACTTGCCATTTCTCGGCCTGCACAGAGGCTGATAGTTTCACTGGATTGCTGGTGCTGTTCTCGGATGGTCTTCAGTACCACTGTTTGTGTTATTACACACAGTTGCTACATCGCATTGCATAATCACATAATTGTCAGCATTGTGTCTTTGGCAAACAGGACGTCCATCAGGTCTAATTGCACAGCATGTCTTGTTTCTTTTCATGTTAAATGCAAACAGACAATAATATATGCTAATTTTTGCTGTTGCTTTCTCTTCCAAGGATATTCTTCTGGACTGATTGGGACGCTACATTCCCAAGAATTGAGGCTGCATCTATGAGTGGAGGGGGAAGGCACATTGTGTTTAAGGATATGGAGATTGGGGCCTGGCCTAATGGGCTTACTCTGGATCATCTAGAAAAACGAATTGTTTGGACAGATGCACGGTAACGTATCATACTTTTAGATTTTATGTATATGAATAACTCAGAGCTCTCCAAAAAATGTATCAACCCTGAAAGAGGAGTTGATCTCCTCATTAAATCATGCACACATGTAATATTTAAAGATCTAAAGAAAAATGGGTACCTATAGTTTTAAGTAGGTTATGAACAATTTAATACCCCCATCTCTAGATTAGAGAGTGTCATTCTGATCTCCCCACCTCGCGTCTGCCAGCTTTAGAAGAGTGGTTTAAACTTTAATATGGTGTTGGTATCTTTTGAACAGGTCTGATGCCATTTTCTCTGCACTCTACGACGGTACCGGGGTCATTGAGATCCTCAAGGGCCATGAATATCTATCCCATCCCTTTGCTGTATCTCTCTATGGAGGCAATGTCTACTGGACAGACTGGAGGACAAACACATTAGCAAGAGCCAATAAATGGACAGGGCAAAATGTCACAGTCATCCAGAAGACAAGTGCCCAGCCGTTTGACTTACAGATCTTCCATCCCAGCAGGCAACCACAAGGTAAGAACAATTTCCTACTTTTGGACGCTGGCTCATAATTTCATTGCACCTTTTATCTCTGTTTTGAGTGAGACTGTCAGGCCATTAGCATGTTTGTGGTAAAACAATTTGCTCATAATCACAGTAATACATAATTGTCTCATACTACTTTATGAAAGAAATACTTCACAGATGTATGCCTTAACGCTTTATATATTCCTGGAGCCTTCATTACCTTGCAGCATCCTGGGGTTGAGAACTGTACATAGCTTTGTGTTCTAGTCTGTGGCATGGTATGAAAGCTACTTCTTGCTTTACGACACTGCATCACAAGCCACGCAGCAGCAGGATATTAACACAGTGGCTGCTTTGAATGTGCATCATTAGCAGCGAAGTGCAAGAGGAATTTTTCAGAAGAAGTGAAGAAAAGGAAGAAGTGACAGAGCAAGAGATAAGACATGAATCAACACTGAGTTGACTTTTACAGACTTGTGAACAGTCAAAGGAGCAGAATGCAAGACGGATAATGAGTTAGTCATTGTAAGGGGCCACAAAAGTACAAAACTAAAAGTTTAATAGCACTGCTTTTATGTTTCTCAGTGTTTTTTTGTGGGTTGAATGTGAGTGGAGAAAGCTGGAGACTTAAGGACCACATCTGACAGTGAATAACTACAGTATAGTCAATGTGCAAACAGAGCAGTAATGAGAAGAACGTGTTGCAATTACGGAATATATTTAAGGTGATACCAAAGCTTCATTAATATTAATGCCAGCTTGTGAGTATGTATCTTGTCACAGTGGAATGAATTACTAATTCCACGCTTAATAAGCCAAGACTCTGACCACAAAAGATACATTGCTGATGTGTTATCTGACAGGATGCGCATATATGTTAGCCAATTTTTTTATCTGATATGCAGATAGTGTGTCTTGCAAAACCTGTCAGATTAGCTTTATTGTTTTCACAAAATAGGTTGTTTGAAATTGATTTCTTTTTATTAATTTGTTAAATAAATCCATCAAAATAAAACATTCAGTTATGAAATTGTATGACCCTCTCTGCCAAGACCACCTGATTGATGTATCTGTATTCCAATCATCTTTCTCTGCCTTGCCAAGTTTCAGTTATTCCCCTTGGCTTTTATCATACAAAAGCCACATTCACAGATGAGGATTAGTGTTAAGTAATCAGGTTTACATCTGTTCAGTGTTTCTGCTGCTTCGCCGCTGAGTCACAAGTTAATTTGCTTGTATTCCGTCAGTATATCCATTCCCACAAGTGCTCACCATAGATAAATGTGAGTAAATGAGACTGCTTCTCCAAAGAAGATGGTAAATGTGCCCAGTCCTTTTTTAAAAAGAGTTCAAACGGGGGAGGAGTTGACTGTTATCCACTCTAGCCATAACCAGTGCCTTGGGATATGATGCTCTACTAGATCCTGAACAGCTGCTTCAGAGAAAAAGACAGAGATGTGATGATGATTGAGGAAAGAAAAAAATGTCAAGCTTGTCATGGGAGCCTTTCAGCAGATGCCACATTTTATCTGTACTGGGGGTCAAAAACAGCCTGTAACTACATGGATGGAAAAGGCAGACAATATTTTCTGAAAAGGACGAGTGAAATGTTTAAAGATTTAGGTTGGAACATCTAAACCTTTCGAAGCATTAACTGAGAAGGGATTGTTGGTGGACAAATCAGTTTGTGGTAGAAAAATGTCTTTATCATGTCTTTTTACACACACACACACAGACACACACACACATATACATATATATATATATATATATATATATATATATATATATCATTCACATTGAATTTAACTTCACTTAAAGATCTACTTTATGCTGTCATCTTTTTAAAAATGAAAAATAACATAACAGGTATTTCTATCCAACTTACTTGTTAAATCACCCTATTTTCTCACATCCAGAATGAACAATGTGACATGTGGAATTGTAAGGAATTTGTGTAATGTTGCCAATAAACTGACTGTAAAATGATTGGTATCACAAATGCATTTCCTGGAAGGATTTTGCTATTGAAAAATGCTATGAGTTTTTTTTATTATTCTTATCATTTTAATTGGAATCAATAAATAATGGCCTTTGGCTCTCAGGGCTTCTGTGATTTTATTATTTGGCCCTCAATATTTGAAATGTTGTGTCCCTGACCTGTAGCTACAAAGGGACAAAGACAAGGACTGGGTGACATGCATTCTGCCGTTGCTCGTGTTCTTAGCTCCCAAATTTCACAATGAGTTGTCAGATAGGTAAAAGATAAAAATAAGAGAGTTGTTTTTTATTGCTTAGTCCTACTTAATGCGTGGAAGCAGATGGTTCAAGCTACAAGAGACCTTCAGCCTCAAGTAATACAGAGAAAACAGCAGAGAAGAACAGCTACATAGCTCCAGAGTTTGACCCGTACCAGGTCAGACATGACATGATCTGTTTATAGATGTGATTGTACACTATCCAAGTCTTTATGTCTCTATAGTATTTAGGATATTTTTAACCCAAATCTTTCCATATACCTTTGGCAACATTTTGAGTATGCAAAGGCTTGTCAATCTACCATAGGTAAAGGGTTAATGTGTTTTCTTTCTGCAACGTTCCTATTGAAAATTCCTGCATTCATGTGTTGACTATCTTGCTGCACGGGCCTGAGGCTGCGAGTTTTGAGCTTCCTCTGAGCTCCAGGCTTCACTGCTGATAAACACCCAACTTTCTCTGTCTGGAAGTCTGACTCTGACACTGAGTTGAGCATTAGCAGGTACAGCTTCTCACCTAAGTTAACAGTAATAAGTAAACTACAGTAATTATAGTTTTAGTATTGTTCAAATTCATAGAAGAGATTTTGTTTTATTAATATTTACACTCACATTTTATAATTTAGCTTAATGTTCTTCAAAAATGTTCTCAGTATCAGAACGGATCAGTGCCTAGCATAAAGTTGGATCAGACAGGGCAAGATGTTAGACCAGATTATCATATTCATGGCTCTTTATTCTTTGAATGAGGAAAGTTTAGTTAAACTGAAGCCAATTGCTCTTTTTTTTTCCACAGCAAGAACTTTAAATTGACCATTTTCATGAAATATAGATGATTTCTTATTGGACTGAAAAGTGCTGGACTGAGCATGAAATTGAAAGAAACGATGACAGCAGATGGATTCCCACGCCCGCCCCAACACTTTATTTTACTTTTGTAACTGGTAATACACAAATGTATGTGGCAAGGTTCATAGCATTTGACAGAAAATACATGATTTATTTTTAATCTGACAGATCACAACAAACAAACACATGACCCTGTTGCTGCCTGTCATTCTTCAAGAGCATGATTCAAGTGAAAGAAGTACAGCTCAGATGTCTATCTATTAGCATACTGAATCAGCTGTATGTTGTTGTTTCCTGCTTGTAGAGATGCCGTTGCTTATTTTATTTATCTTTTTTTTTATCTTAAGTGAGCTACATTTGCCATGCAGTGCAGTTGTTACCCAAGAAGCTTGGGAAATGAACTTTGAATGAGCTTGTTTGAAATGAGTCATTCAAAGCAGAAAGAGAAAATGTTGTTCCTGATGCATAAAATATGACTGCTACATGATGGGAAATGATTGAAGTGTGGAGGACTTTCTTTAGTCTGGATGAGGTGATTTGTTTTGAACAGATTGCAATGGAGGGAAAAGAAATAATTCTAACCCCTGAAATAAATGACTGTAAGGGTATTGCTCAGTTTATTCTGCTATGTATCTCTAGCAGAAACTCTGCAGATCAGTCTCAACCTGAATGTTCTGTCAGTCAGAGGATAACGCAGATAACGTCACACTTAGGAACACATGCCTGACTCCCTAAATCCCTGTTGTTTTGTAAGTTCAGTCTTCAGTAGTGACAAAGAGGTGCAGTTTTACTAGAGGAAGTGTGAATTTTTATTCCTTTTAAAGATGATTTCATGAATTTAAAAATCCAGAAGCTGAAAAATGTTACTTTATTATTGGAGGTTGCTTAGCTACTTTATTTTTAATATATAAAAAAACATAAAGATAAAAGATATTAAGATTTTTAAAAATGGAAATTAAGAAAGAGCCAAAAATATGCTAATTTTGTTCTTGGAGCTGATACAGTTACATTAGCTGGTGACTTTCAGCTGGGAGCACTGGTGACCAATCCTGGCTTCAGATGCTGGTGGAAAACTGTACTAGATTGTGTTGGTGTTCTTATCACACATTGATGTAAACACAGGGTAAACCATGAAAGCTGTCATGAAATATACTCCCTGCTCGGTTGGTGTGCTTCATCGGCACAACAAGAAGATGCCCTCTAACCTGCTGCTGCTCTTTGCAGTTATTATCAAAGAAATGGCACTGAGTCATGAGAGGGTGCAGCAGAAGCTGCATGAACAATGTTAATGATACAAACACTTTATGTTCCTGAGTTTTTTCTTAGTTTTCAGTTCCTTACACTTTACCTCTATGTTAAGGTACCACGAGCATCAGTCATTGCAACATTAGCATCTCTTCCACTTTATTTTATTGATTCTTAAATGTTAAATGGTAATTTGTTTGTTTTATGAATGGTAATGCCTCTTCCTCTTTTCTTGGCTCCAGGTCAAATTAGACACAAAAGTAACTTATAGTTTATCTTGTGATTCAAGTTTGTATTGCAGGAAAATCTCACTTTAATATTTTATTTGCATAGTACTTTTTTTACATAATGAGTATCGTGTTGTACCATTCTTTACCATATTTACACCACATTTTCCTTGAAGAGCACCTTTCAAGTGTTTTATTTATCAAGCTTTATCTGAATCCTCTGAATGTATGCATCTATTTTTAGATTTCCTTTGACGGCTGATACGCTGTCATTACTTAATGCAATGCATCTTAAGAACAAGATCAATATTGTAATCAGTAATCAGTTGTTTTCAGCTTTGTGTGTGTCTTTAAGCAGTGATGTCAGATGGGCTTGTATATATCTGGCTACAAGGTTTTTTATACCACTCAAGTCCAGAAATGATCCAAACCAAACTGTCTTTTTTTTCTCATTTTTGTAAAGCGTTGTCTCCCTTTCCTGTTTTCTCATCAGCCTCTAACCCATGTGAAGAGAATGATGGACGTGGTCCCTGCTCACATCTGTGTCTCATCAATTACAACCGCACTGCATCCTGCACCTGTCCACACCTTATGAAGCTTTCGGCCAACAAACAATCTTGCTTCGGTGAGTGGGAACACCTTCCTCATTTTTCATGTCTTCTCATTATGTTATCATTGTAGGAACATACGATACTTAAGTAGCCACAGGACAAGCATTTTCTCCCACATTTTTCCCTTTTCTTCGACGACAACATTTACATCAGACATCTATTATCACACCTTCACCTGGATCTGACAATGGAGATCAGCAAGACTGCCTCATTTCACATGATTGATCGCTTAATTATCCCTCCAGCACTGAAAAGGTTCCTCCTGTATGTGCGGCGGTCTGAAATCCGTGGTGTGGACATTGACAACCCTTACATGAACGTCATGACGGCTCTGACAGTGCCAGACATTGACGACGTCACCGTGGTGGACTATGATGCTCAGGAAGAGAGGATCTACTGGGCTGACATCAAAACTCAAACCATCAAAAGGGCATTCATCAATGGCACACAGCTAGAGACAATCATTTCTTCAGGTGAGGGAATTCTGTTAGACAAGAGTTATCATTAATTATTAAATGTGTAGTTAGTCTCTTGAATACTAAATGCAAGGTGAAACATGCAATAAACATCAAGTCAAAGTATGGATCACATGTCTACAGTCATTTGTCACTAAATACTTCTTACTCTGTAAAGCAAAAGCAGCTTAAAAGCTTCCTCTTGCACTTCCTTTCAGACATAGTGAACTGCCGAGGTCTGGCTTTAGACTGGCTTTCCAAGAACTTATACTGGCTCAGCTCTGAAAATGACGAGTCACAAATCAATGTGGCTCGCTTCGATGGCTCCCTGAAGACGTCCATCATCCACGGCATTGATAAGCCAAGGTGCCTTGTAGTGCACCCTGCCAAGGGGTAAGTAGATTAGAGAAGTCTCTGCACCTCATGAGTGCATCACCTTCCATTTATAGTATTAGGAAACCTTGACCTGTGCAAAAGGGAGATCAAAGGGTTGCTGTAAAGAAACAATGTTAAACAAGCTAAAAATATTGGTGCAGATTTTTTACAAGGTGTCAAAGAAAAATTAATTGGTAGACTTATTTTTAAAATAACATAAAAAAAATAACACTCACTGATTTTTATTTTTGAAAAACTGCATGATTTCCTATGCTAAATTGAGCTACCACCTTTTTCCTCCATGCTTTTCCACACAGGAAAATCTATTGGACAGATGGCAACACTATTAACATGGCCAACATGGATGGAAGTAACAGCAAAGTTCTCCACCAGAATCAGAGGGATCCTGTAGGTCAGTGTATAAGTTTTGCTTAGCAGCATGACCAAGACCCCCAATTTAGATATAGCTCATTTAACATGAACATAAATCTCTGAATTAAATGCACTTAGATGATTAGCCGCAGCTCAATTTTCCTAATAACTCAAGTGTACTTGATGTCTTTAATGATGTGACTTCTACCGTCTGGGAGAATTAAATGCAGTGAGTTTGTAAAAATGTGTGGCGGTAATCAACTGCAGATATTGAAGTAGCCTATCTCAAACAAGCAACAAAATATGTACTATTGTCAGCTTTCGGCTGCACAAATCATGTTTTATCAGTGTTCACCTCTACATTTATTTAAAGGGTTTTTTCTTAGTTTATTTAACAAATAGATTCAAATCCTCATGCTGCTTTTAATTCACAGAAAAACATCAGCTCTCGGGTTTATTGTGCATAACCGCAATTTTTTGTGTACTTTTGAAATGCACAAAGCAATGGCTTCACACTGAGCTGAGTGTTACTTCAGCTTAGTTTCACATACAACTCACATGTGGATTCTATGAGTGTTTTTTTTTTTTTTTTTTTTTTTTTACCTTTGTCTCTTTATGAAGCTTTAAAACTCAATAGCTATGCTCCAATCCACCCTGCTGACATCAGTGCTTAGTAGTTTTTCTTAAAGGTATATGCAGGCATAGATATGCTGGTGTTGATGTTTTATAAACTTATGAGCTGTTGTGATACATGCACATGGAAATGTACATACACACACACACACACACACACACACACACACACACACACACACACACACACACACACCACTCTGTAAATCCAAAGTAAGTAAAGAAGGAAAAGGTGAAGTTTTGCTAAATACATTTTTTCTCTGAATTCTTCCATCAAACTTGTGTTAAACAAAGTGTTTGAAACTGAGTTTTTTTTCCTTTCTTTGAAATATTGATAAAAAAAAAAACATTCGGAACCAAAGTAGAACTTAAAGCAACAGCAGAACTAAATGTATTATTCTGTCTTCATTCTTATCCTCATCATCATGAACTCTGGGTGACAAGATAAGAGAAAAGCTTTTTCTTTGCAAAGTGGTTGTGTTTACTCTGAGATCCTGTGACAGGTTTAGAAAACCAGGGATGAAGGTAGACCTGCATGCTGCCCTTACCTATTGACATCAGTTGAAGTGCTTTTGAAGTTATGTGTGACTGAAACATCACGTTCTTTTCTTTTTTTTACTAAATGCAACTGTGAAAAGTGTTTAATGGAAAGATTTGGTTTCTTCTAACATGAAAAAAACAAATTGTAAGTGTAAATTTCCCCATAAATGGTGGAAAACATCATTTTTAGAGTTGCATCATGAGTGTGTAATGTCAGAAAGATAAACATTTAAATGATACTGTGGTATTCATGATATTCAGAAGGGACTTGACCCTGTCCGAGCTGCAACTGAACAAAAAGTGCAGGTTTACCAAGTCCACCACGAGGCCAGAATAAGAGACTTAAAGAACCTTCTGTCTCTCAGAGGCAGGAGTAATTCTTATTGTATCGTTTTCCAATTAGAAATAAAAAAGCTTCACATCTCAACTAATATTTTTGGGGGCCCAGTGAAAAAATTATGGAACAAGAAGAGAATTGATTTTTAAAGTAACTAAAACATCGACAAGAATTATTACCCACTCATAAAAAACATTGTTTTATTTAATTTATTACTGGAAAACAGAAAAGTAAATACAATTTTTATTCTGAATTATTAAAATTTGGATATGTAATACATGTCATACATCAATATATTCTTGCCAATATATTGATGTATTACATCTTGTCAGGATTCTTGCTCACACACACAAACACACTGTTCCTCCTAAATTAGCAACTGCACCTCCTTGTAACTAAAACCATCAGCAAGGCTTCATCTCCAAAAGCTGTTGTTGCATTTTGTAGCTCAAGGTCAAACGTCCTATTAGTTACACAGAGGCGCTTTGTCTCCACTGCATTTCTTCATTCTCCCCGGCCTGTCAGCAGCACAGATAGCAGGGTGCACCGTATTTCACCAGTTTCATTTATGATTATGGCATAGACCTGGGGACAAGTGTAAATTAATGATGCATTGTGACTGTGAATCTGCCAGACATAAATCCAACACATGGTGAGAGACAGTAAGATGTCCAGAGGTACACAACCAAATTGCTTTCAGCTCCAACTATTAATGTGGCTATTCTTTGAAAAAAAAAAAGAAGAGTTACAGAAAAAAAAGGGGGGGGGGGGTGCTTTTTTGCCAGCCAGGAAATCATCAATGCTCCTATTTTTGTTTATGTTTTCCATCCCAGCTGGAGTTATTTTAAAGAGATTCCCCAGAAAGTTGTAGTCACACTACAGACAGATACATAGACAACTAGAAAAGCGCAGACCTCGGCCAAGCAGCACCGTAATGTTACAGAAAATTTCAAAGCAATCCAGAATCCAGGATCTTGTTCAAATCTCCACCAAAAGTTTAGCATTTGTTCCTAGTGACACTCCCAACATATCCTGACAATTTCATTAAAATACATCAATAACTTTTTGAGTTATGTTGCGAACGGAAAAACAAACAAACAAACAGACAAACTCCGGTGGTGGTGGGATCTAACCATAATTAGCACACAAACACTCTTTGCCACCCCTATATACTGAAGTATGATCTATGATGCAACTCTTTTTTCACAGCAGTTAAATATAGATATATTTTCTACAAACGTATTTTCATGGCCTTCCCAGATATAATCATAATGAAACCAGAATCCCTATAATCCAATCAATGCCCCACATAATTCCAACAATCAATATTTTCCACATTAAAGCTTGACTTGTAAAGTTTTTGATCTGCTCTCAGTTACATCCAATATATTTCTATGATTTTTATGTTTTTGATGCATTTACTGTAGTGTTACATAAAAAACCTGCTGTTTTTATTTTAGATCTGTATCAAATGTTATCGCTATGACTGTTAAACTAGTGTGTTCACTTGCTTTGTCTGTTTCCCAGGTCTCACAATAGACTACGCTGCCAACAAGCTTTACTGGATAAGTTCGACCAATAGCACAATCAACAGGTGCAATCTGGACGGCAGTGGGCTGGAAGTACTAGAGACTCTAAAAGAGGTGTTAGCCAAAGGCACTGCTCTGGCTGTGATGGGTGAGTGGAGCTTGTTGCAAGTGCATCTGATTGCCCCTGGGGATTACTCAAAGGTTGTGAAGAGATTATGTGTTTACCGGTAAAGTGGCATCCAGAGTCGACTCAGTTAAGCAGTTCTTGCAACAGTTGCGCTTCACTTTGTGTGAAGTCACAGAAGCTTCAGATAATTAAAACACAACACAACAATGATTGATGATTGATTTTCTTACTCCTTTCATAATGAAAAGGGTGGATGTTAATTACGTGTTGATTCTTGCTATCAGTGCTGAATCCAATGTGTCACACCATCCATCAACTCATAGTTCATTAGAAACCATGGCAAATCTAAGTCTGTGGATTTAATATGTGGTACATGGCTCTGCCTCTTTTTTTTCTTATTCATACGAGGACATGGCGGTTATGAATTATAAGCTATTTATCCTGACATGTCTTTCTTTATGCAGTCGCTCTCATCCTAAATTTAGAAAATGTTACAGTGGGGTTAGTTAGGAATACTTATTTTCAACCTAACGGTAACTGAAATTTATTGAATTTGAATTGAATATTAATTTCTTTCAAACGTGCACATATATTTTATAACATTAGCATCACAGGCACAAATGTGGCTTTTATAGATCCATTCCCCTTCCCACCTACTCACTAAAACTCATTACAACCATATATATATTTATATATATATATATATATATATATATATATACACACACATTAGATTGCAATAGAGACAGTAAAACACAATACACTGTAAAGACAGACAAACTAGACAACCCATTCACACTCTCAAGCAACCCTGTTTTTAAACCTAACAACTCATTTCAAAATATGAAAACAAAGGATACTTAAAACCCTGTTTTACATAGTACATGTCTACATGTTAATATTTATTTCTCCTTTATCTATTCCGATAAAAACCTAATTAAAATTAGAAATATGTTCCATGAGTGACCGGGCCAAACTGCTCCCTAAGTGCCTTTTGTTGCCCTTTGGGAGCAGTAGCATTACTATGTGATATAATCCATGTTGTGGGTAGGTCTTAGTTCTGTTGGTGGTGCTTTAGCCTTTCTATTTGGTTTAGTCGTCAAAGTTCTATGTGAACAATGATCTGGTTTGTTCAGAAGGTATATTTTTTCCCCTGTCAACCTCTCCTCCTTGCTAGCAATCAACCAATGTGCAACATGAACAAAGAAACCTGGCTGCAGGGATGGCTTATTTTTCTCTGATCATGTCACTTTGCACTATACATGACTAAAATCAGGCCTCGTTTGATTCAGTGTGTTGCTCATCCTCTGAAACGGCTACGGTTATCTCCTATCTCCACGACTAAATTGCTTCTTTAACTGATCCCCCAGCATACAAAGGGAAACTGGTACCAATCAATCAAAAATTGGACTATTGCTCATAAATCTCCATTGTCTGCCCACAGCTGCCTAAATAAACTTTTACTGCAGGGTTTGTACACAGCTATGTGTGCTGGAAAATGTCACTTCTTGACTATTTCTCTCTATAATGATTTCCTAGACTTCCTAATGTTGTTTTGTTCAAATCTGTCTTCATTGTGCTTTGTGAAAGATGCAAAACATCAGAGCAACAATATTCCTCTCTGTTTACAACAAACATTTGTATTTGTATTGTGTTATTTCAATAGATACAATAAATTCAGTAATCGGTCTGATTGTATAGTTGTGTCTGTGGTAACCAAAGGACACAAGTAAAACAGTGAGCAGCGCCAACAGAACAGTCCTTATTGTCCAGAAGAGAGTGATCTTTCGGATAGCTGAGTTTGCAAAGCATGCAAGCTTCCAGGCCACTACCAGAGGAATCATGCTGAAAGGATAACCACTCCCAAGAGGGGCAAAATTAGAAACTGGTACCACAAATAGAGTTGTCAGTTCCTCCTTTTTGCCCCATTTAAAAAAAAAAAATGTTACAATTTTAAACTTAAGAGAACCCTCAAACTGTGTTCTTGTTGCACGTCATGGGCTCTGCATCCTGTGTGTTGGGCAAAAAAGCTTCATCTACAGTGTTTCTGAATAACAGTGGTGAGACAAATCTCATAGATTTGTTAGCTAGTAGTGTTTCACAGCTGTAACCCACATCTTTTTAGGCACTTTTTCCATACATTTCATACAGCTAAGAGTTTAGAGGAAAGGACCTTTGAGACTTCATTATTTCATTTCACAAATGGGAGCTAGAATATAAAGTGACATAGAGTAATGGCTTAGTTCCTGCACAGGAGCAGGTACAGCAAAACAGTGAAATGATGTCTGCGGGACTCCATCATTCACAATTAATAGAAAATGTTACTTATGTAGAGGAAAGTATAAAGTAGAATGAACAGCAGTGTATTAAAGATTTTATGGCGCTTTATAAAATCTAAGAATTCCACAGTGTTGTAACATTATCAGCACAGTTATATACAAAAGAGACTGTATGTCACACTGATATAATCACATTTAATGGTTTTTTAAATGGACTTGGCATGGGAGACTTGACTTCAGCCAGACAGGAAACACGTTATGCTATCGAACATTTTTGTTTGACCTTTTTTCAGGTTATATCAGAACCAAGAAAAACGTTCTCATAAAGTATGAGGTAACAGTTAAAATACCTCACTGAGTGTCACAGGTGCCGATTTGGTGGTTGCGTTGGGGCCCGAGCACCCATGTGGGACCAATTGTAAAGTTTTCCTGACTAAGCATGTATTGTGCATGCTCAGAAGAATCAGGGCAGATTTCCCGCTCAGATGATGTTTGCATGTGAACGCTAGGTGCAGCTATTCTGTGGCTGTTTGATTTATTTATTAAATAATAAATCCTCAAACAAAAGGACATTAATTATTTTAGTGCACACACGACAGCACCCACTGGCAGAAATGTAAATTGGTGCTTATGCTGAGTGTTACAGCAGAATAATACACTCAGCATACATGCATAGGTATCCCCTTCATATTAAAGATGACTACTAGAGTTTACTGTTTTTTATTTGGTAATGCAAATTTACCCTCAATTTCTGTAGTAAAAATGTATTTTTTTCCCTACTTAATTCAAGAATATATAACATTCACATGTAAAGGGGTCAGCTAAAAATGAAAGCAGAGAAAGACTGAAGCCAAATGGATCATTTTCAACTCCTGGGTTCCTTTTTGGTGATTGGTGATGGCCGTGATAGAAAATGTCTAATATGTAGATTTTATTTTGCCTGTAGGTTGTAATGAACCAACTATTTTTACACCATTGTGCACTTTGCCTTTCAAACTAATCACACTCAGATTGAAAACTATAGCTAATTAGAATTTGAGCAGATATGTTTTGTTATCAGTGCTGAGGTGAAAAAAAAGGGTTTACAACAAGATGTATATATCACTCCTGCATACAGTTGGACTGTAGCATCACATACGTTTTTATAATTGAGAATCACTGTGTCCTTAGTGGTGACTCAATAATTTGAATTGATCAGTGGTTTCGTGTTGTCTTATCTGGTCAAGGAAAGGTTCAGTGGTTTGTAGACCAATTAGAAGTGGACTTTGTTACACGAATATGTCAATATGAGTACATAAAGAAACTCACTACTTTCTGTTTGTAGTCTCATTGTGTCATAAGAGTCCAAGTGTGAAAAGTGGGTAGAGCAGTGATTGCCATCTGTGGATCATGAGCCAGAACAAAGTTCTCACAACCTGTTGCTCTCTGCAACATGAAGTTTTAATGCTCAAGATATTCCAGTTTCATGACCACATTTGCACTTTTTTAGGCTTCTTTAATACAAATATTAGCTGTGTAGCTCCTTCAAGCCAATAAAACCATGCAGCACATCAGCAAGAATCAGTGCACGTAAACACTTTAAACACTCCCAAAAACATGTATATATTCAGTCACTCATCCATTATCTGCACCGCTTATTTTAATGAAGGGTCATGGATAGCTAGATCCTATCCTAGTAATCATTGGGCAAGAGGTTGAGCTGAATGTACTTCAGCTCAGTCACCACTATTAGAACAGACAGTGTGTTTGATGATTAAAGAAAAAAAAAAAACTTTTGGTTACTTATGTAACCCCGGTTCTCAGAGTAGCATGAGTAAGATGACTCAACTATGGGGCATCCTCCCTGCGGGTTCCTCAAAAGTATCTGTCTCATTATGCCAATCCTGATTGGCTGGTGATCATTACGTTTATGTCACAGTACCTTTAAATAGCCTGTGTAATGAGCTAGTGTTGTGGAAAAGATCTTGCAGACCTGGTCGCAGTGACATGGCAGAAGAAAGGTTTATTATTGTTGGACAATATACATAGAGGTAGAGAGCCATGGCTCATGGTGGTGAGAAAGGACCAGTGCAACGTACACCTCCCATCTAAATAGGCCCCCCACCATCCAATGAGTGTTATTTTATTTCTGATACCTCCCGGTATAACTTCCACAGTCACCTTACATGATACATCCTGACTCGTTTACTTGAATTACACAATGTCATCAGGCCTGCTGAAATATTATACTATATTCTGGGATCCACCTGTTACTTTCCTCTTCACAGTAAGCACAGTGGCTTCACAGCAAAAAGGTTACCGGTTCGAGGCTCGGTGTGGGCGGGGGTCCAACTAGGAACCTTTCTGTGTGGAGTTTGCATGTTCTCCCCGTGTTAGCGTGGGTTCTCTCCAGGTACTCCGGCTTCCTGCCACAGTCCAAAGACATGCACCTTGGGGATAGGCTGATTGGAGACTCTAAATTGTCCATAGGAGTGAGTGTGAGTGT
>JBAMIG010000013.1:18784456-18808825 GCA_037177335.1 Kiunga ballochi | reverse complement strand
TTTTTCCCTTTTGAAATTGTATAACAAACAAAATCTTGGTTATACTGAAGGGATTATGTATCTTTTATTTAATTATATATTTGCCTGGGAAATATAGGATAAACAACAGAGCATATTATGGGAGTGCCTCACACAAATTACCCCATGAAATTACCTTAATTCAGAGCTAAGGTCTAAATTTTCAAAGCAAAATATCAACTTACAGTAGTACAGCTTATGCTATAGCTTGTTACCTTTGCTTTCCTTCATATAGCCTAACTTCTTTAATAAAAATTATCTTTTTTTTTTATACTGAAATTACTAGTAGGCTCGTGGGAACATTTTAAAGGTACTGTACTCGAATATTAGTGCACACATAAAAAAAAAGGTTATGTAATGTAAAATAAATATTCACAACTACCTATCCATCCATTTTCTATTGCTGCAGGGGGGCTGGAGCCACCCCAGCTGTCAACGGGCGAGAGGCGGGGTACACCCTGGACAGGCTGCCAGTCCATCACAGGGCAAAACAAACAACCATACACACTCACACTCACTCCTAGAGTCTTAGAGTCTCCAATCAGCCTATCTATTCACAATTATATAAACACATATTATTACAGTTTGCTTCGATGGACTGGCGTCCCATCCAAGGTGCACCCCGCCTCTCGCCCGTTGGCTGCTGGGATAGGCTCCAGCCCCCCCGCAACCCCGTTAGGGACAAAGCGGTAGATAATGGAAGGATGGATATAACAGTTTGCAGACATCAATGTTTTAGAAAATCATCAGGTGAAATTTGTGGGTAAATGAAATTCCACATCAGACATTCAATTACATTAATGCAACAGTCACCTTATAAATGAAAATGCTGAAACTAAAACTTGTCATAGGTACTTCAAATTCTTATTACCTAAATAGAAGAAGCCAAACTTTAGATTAAATTATTTTCATGATACCCAAAGTTTGGACATCATATCATATTCATGCAATTGCCAGGGTTCATTATAAAGTAATGTCAGATAAATTATGCCATTTGTTTTATATAGGAGAGTATATGAATGGTGTTTTTTTCATTCAGAAGTCAATAAAGCTCAATAAAAGGATTTTATTGATCAGTGGGATTACTTTGGGTTCTATTTAAAACAGAAGTTAAATTTAAGCCACTGATTCACCAATCAGCGAACATCAAACAAAAAATATGAATATATTTATCGTAAAATGTATTTATACACATTTTTAAAACATTTTATAATCCAGTTAGAAGACAAAAAAACAAACTTGAATGATAAAGCAGAGCGCAGGATTTCAGCTGACATTGATTTACTGAATGGCACATCAGAAAAAAGACGTGAAACAATTACAAATACAGTGAAAAGATTAAATTTTATGAATAAAGAATGAATAAAAAAAAACTTAAATTAATACTATTTAGCTGGGGGTTTAATTAATAATTCAACTAAATAAGGAAAACCATGCTGTGTAACTTGTTCCTCTCATTCAGCAAGGCTACACTGTAAACACTCGCTGTACGATACTCAGAAACTGCGCACCAGAGTTTCACAAATATTCTTTTAGTTTCGCTTTTCTCACACACATTATTGAGTAATGGTGACTATGTTAGTAATAAGTAAAGGCTGAAAGATATAAGCTATGTGCTCTCTGCCATTTCTTTTTTTTTTTGTTTTGGTACCAGAACGTGGTTGCCTAGCAACACCAATGCTGTGGTGCTGTGGCCGTTCTCAGCATTTTATCATTGTTTTTATGTGGTAAAATGGCACTACCACTTTGGCAGTTCTAGGCACAAAAGATTCTAATCATTTTAATTTGTGTCAAAAACACTTTAAAATTCACAGGATAACAAAAATTTAGGAAAAGTCATAAAGTTTAAGAATGCATTAAATTTACAAAAGTTAGCCTACATGAAGCTGAAAACATAAGTGGTAAAAATGGCCACTTTGGTGGTTCTATTATTAAATGAAAAAAATAATTGACAAAAATCAACAGCAGGGTGTATACTCGCGTTTCTTTTTTATCTAATACTTTACTGAAATGTTTTTTTTCTCAGAAAGAAATCAGTGAAAAGGTCAATGCTTTCACAAACAACTCATAAGTCAGCATCTGATCCAACAGCTTTCTAAAAAGCCTGAACTCACATTGTAAATCAGATGACTTTAAAGGTCAATAATGATCTTGAAATGTAATCACAGCTTTAAGAAAAGAAGAAATAAGTGAAATCCAGAATTAGACAAGCGCTTGGCAAGATTGTCGATTGTTCTAGCCTTTAATATTTTGGGCAGATGAACATGCAAATGTAGCGCCTAACCCATCCAAGAACAGCACTTAATAGCATGCACATTTCATTTGCATGTTGTTCTAGAAGCCAGGTTGCCAGAGCAGAACAGATGAAAGCCCTGCAGCTGTACTCTGTCATATGTCAACTTTATGTTAACAGGGTGTGAAGGCAGCAAGAACAAGACAGTGCAATTAAATGTATAACACTATCTAACCTTTTAACAACCTGCAGAGAGCCTAAAAAACTCACTGAATCACGCAGGTAGACACACTTAGAGAATACACTCTTAGAAAAAAAGAAAAAAATATATCTTGTTGTTATTGCACTATGAAATCATAAAATGTTCATAACATTTTAATCAACACCATGTTTTGCATACAGCAATATATTGCCTAGTAAAACATGACCAAGAATCATCTTTCCTGTCCACCTACGTGCTGTTTTTGAACTCTGGTGCTTTATAGTGCCACACAACATCTGGTGAAATGGACCATGCTGCAGTAAAATGTAGTTTCACGAGCTGCTTTGTTTGAGCACATAAATACTTTTGTGGCAGCAGCACTCATATTCTCATTTTCCTCTGTCATTAATTATATGGTGTAATTTCCAGGAAATGACACAGTATATTGGACAGACATGGGGCTGAACAAAATATCCCGCGCCAAACGTGATCAGACCTGGAGGGAAGACATCATTACTACCGGCATCAGTCGAGTGGAAGGCATAGCTGTTGACTGGATCGCTGGTTGGTATTGTTTCTCTTCCAGCCCTGGAGTTATTACCACAGGCTGTCAAGTTCCTATTGATTGTTGAAAATTCTCACTTTAGGTGCAATAGCTCTAGTTATGCCAGTGATTGGAGGTCTTGTTTTGATCTGGACAGATAGAAAGCAATAAGCTTCAGAGACTAAGCTGGATATCCTATATGTACAATGCAAAATCATTCATAGCACAAACATATGCAATAGATTATGTTAGGAACTTTGTTTGTCTTCCTTCTGTGAATATTAATGAAGCTCTGCTGTATTTACTCTTCTCTCTACACAGGAAACCTGTATTGGACAGACCATGGTTTCAATCTGATAGAAATCTCCCGTCTGAATGGCGCATATCGCTCAGTGGTCATATCTGAAGGACTCGATCAGCCCAGAGCCATTGCTGTGCATCCACAGAAGGGGTAGGAAATTTTTTATTGTTTGTACTTCCATCGTATCAGTGGACTGTTTGCTATCTCAGTAGCATCCCTTTGTTAAATAGCAATGTGAGCAAACACATTTTGAAACACAAATATCTAGTTGTAAAGGCAGTATTTACCAATATTGGTGTACAACACATACCTCTATGGAGCACTTTTGTGTAAACACTCGTTATACATGCAGTTATCCAGTACAGAATGGTTGTGTACCGGTCAATTGTGGACTGGTGATGCAGTAGATGCAACCTGAAAGATCAAACTTTAAACAACAAAATGAGAAATACTGTCAGTTTAGAGACAGACTCTTAGTGCAGACAACCTGGATTTTATTTTCAACTTTCTGAATATGATATTAAGCAATTTTTATTTTTATATTCCTGAAAGAGGGTATGGTTTTAATGACACCACGTCCGCTGCTGCGGACTGCAGACTGGATGTGTGAACATGATAACTAGACAGGCTTTCATTGGATTTCTTTCACATTGTATAGAAGTTTTGGTCACTATGAAAGGCTGAACTGATTAGATTTTCAGCATTTTTGGATGATAACTTCTGCCTCCAGGGGGAGTTTTATCTTTATTTTTTTTGTGATAATTCATAAAGTGTTTGTCCGATTGGATTGAACTTATGTTTATATAAAAGCATCAAATGATGACCTGCCACACGTCATACTTCGAGTTTTTTGAAGTTCATAATTTTCCACCAAGGGAAGTTTGGATTAAAATGTAACATTTTTTCTTCCTTTAATACATTTTTGGACACAACTGATTAACCTTGGGTCAGATCTAGATAAGACCAAATACAAAATAAGTGACTATTGATTATGCTACTGATTGTTTTGTGTACTAACCCCTCAAGTTCCAAATTTTCTTTCAAAGGAGGGGGGCTTTTTATCTGAAATGTAACTTTTTTGGCTATATCTCATCAATCATTTACACGATTTATGTCAAACGAAATTCTACTGAAGTGACTAGTGATTACACTTCCTATGATTGTGTTTACTAACCCCAGAAATTCTAAATTACCCTCTAGTCGAAACTTTTAATGATAAATTTCACAGTTTTGGCTATATCTCCACAACCATTTTGTTCCATTCACAGCAAAACAAATGGAAATGAAGGGAATTTAGTGATAATACTGCCCACGGGTTAAGTATTAACCCCTGACATTTCTAGCTTTCTTGCTAGGGAGAGTTTTTTTATAAAGAAAATTTCATTTTTGGCTATTTCTCATCAAACCAAATGCAAATTAAGTGACTTGTAATCACACTTCCTCTAGTTGTTTGTGTACTAACCCCTGAGGTTCCAAAATGTCCAATTAGGAGGACCTTTTATGAAAAAAAAAATATCAGATTGGATCTTTTCAACACAAAGTTATGTTGTATTGGTTGAAGAAAGAAAACTACGGAGCCCGTCTGGTGACATCGATGAAAAAATAAATAACTTGTGGCCATGCATTACTAATGCATGGGAACGACACGACATAAGTAAGTTTAGTAATTAGTAATGCGTGGCCACAAGTTATTTATTTTTCATCGATGTCACCAGACGGGCTCCTTAGAAAACTATTCGCTCAGCCAATATTTCCTCCATCCCTTTTCTACCACTTAGTCCCTAATGGGGTCGCGGCGGGTCGGCCAATTATTTCATTTGAAAAATCCAAAGAACTTGTTTTTATTGGTGAAATTAAATAAAAAGTTAGCTTGTTCTAATTATTTTAGGCAAAGATCCTGCATCCATGTTGCGCCCTCTCTTTTCTCTGAGCTCTTTCCAGGAAATAAAAGTTAGTCTGATGTTCACTGATGAGATGATTTGATCTTACCTTGTATCATTATCTCCTTTGCCTGTAACAATTTAGAAATAAAGGTCTGGTATTATACAAACACTAAGCAGAAGGGTTCAGAAGAGAATGGAAAGGCAGGTTACAGCTTGCCAATGGGTTTTGATGAATCAAACAACCTCTCTGTGGTGAAACAGCAATGAGCATAAAAGAATTTCAGTCCAGTTTCTGGTATGCCAGAAAAAGGAAGACATGGCTTTACCAGATGATTTATCCTGCTAAGCCACACAGATGTTGGCTCTGTATTGGCAGCATTAACACAACCCAATGTGCATTCTCTCAACAATCTGGTGAGGCTGTATTCATATGCAGATGTTTTCTTTGCACACATAGGAACTATTGCTGCATGGCGTCATTAATTGAACGCAATTACTTTTGCTACTGAATGAAAATGCTGAACGAATAGGTTGTGTAAGAATGGAAAATAGTTTCTGGAAAAGGATCTGTAGGTTCTGTATTACTTAATGCCCTATATAAGGAATAATGGGGATTAAAAAAATAGTCCACATAAAGGCTTTGCTACACTCCTGCTCAAAGCAAATGTGAAAGAAATAATACAAAAGCAGTGAAAAGTGTTGATTACCAATTTTTTCCTCTTCTTTTGTGTAATAGAATGAAGTTAAACAGCTTCAGGATCAGTGTTTACCTTCATTTGTGTTTTATTATCATTGGCAGGTATCTCTTCTGGACTGAATGGGGCCAAAACCCCTGCATTGGCCGCTCTCGCCTGGACGGTTCCGACCAAGTAACCCTAGTTAACTCAGGCATCATGTGGCCTAATGGGATTTCCATAGACTACGAGGTACAGTTACAGAGATACACAAACATCACCTTGTACCGCAACCACTTCAGCTTTTTCTTTTTACTCCCTGCTTACTCTCCCTCTTCTTCTGTTGCTGTAATGTAACCACTTTTTAGAGGCTCAATTCTTTCATATGCATTTTGAAATTACCTTGCAGGAAAATACATTATATTGGTGCGACGCTCGCACAGATAAGATCGAAAGGATCAACCTTGAAACAGGTGAGAGCAGAGAGATTGTACTGTCAGCGGCCAACGTAGACCTGTTCTCAGTGGCTGTGTTTGGGCCTTATATCTACTGGTCTGACAGGTAATTTATTATTTT
Source organism: Kiunga ballochi (assembly GCA_037177335.1). Lineage (NCBI taxonomy): Eukaryota > Metazoa > Chordata > Actinopteri > Atheriniformes > Pseudomugilidae > Kiunga > Kiunga ballochi. The sequence continues at coordinate 18,802,394 of JBAMIG010000013.1, read as the reverse complement.
CTTCTATGCACACACATACACTTGACTGCAAAGCATGTAGAAAAACTTTGCATTAACCTTTCCGGACAAAGGTCCCATGTAAAAGATTTTGAGAGAAGCAATTCTTCCCAGCAAGAGGGACCACCTATATTTATAATTACAGACAGAAATTGTTGTCTTGAGCAAAGCAAAAATCTTCTCAAATCTAAATTTCTTTTTCCTTTTATGAAGAGAACGATTTATTAATGACGTTGCAATTAGATACAGTAGTCTCGGAATTTTTGGTTGCAATATGTAAAACATGTTTTTCCTTAAACTGCCTCAGCATCTTCTTTTATCTGAGACTTAGTGCAGGTACCTTTTTCTGTTCTGTCCTGTGGGTAATTCAGGGCCCACTCTAATGGTTCAATCCGGCGGGGTTTTAAAACTGACACCATTGAGGCTGTAACCATGAGGAGTGGCCTGGGGGTTAATTTAAAGGATGTGACTGTCTTCAATAGAGGCAGAGAAAAAGGTTGGTCTCATCTTTACAGCTTAACCCATTCCTTTTCAGACTTTTATTATTTCTGTTGTACATGTAGATTTTCCATTGTTTAAAAGAAAACTACATCTAAATATGGTTGCATGAGATGTTTGGGATTTTACCTGTCATGTATAATCAGTACAAATTAAACCTGACTGCACAAAGCAGGAATTGGGGCAAACATTTAACTGAACATGTGTTGTGTTTTGAAGGCACTAACCCCTGTGCCAGGAGCAACGGAGGCTGCCAGCAGCTGTGCTTCCACTTGGGCAGCGGTCGGCGGACTTGCTCCTGTGCCCACGGCCGCTTGGCAGACGACGGCTTTGCCTGCGAGCGCTACGAAGGCTACCTTCTCTACTCTGAAAGGACTATCTTGAAAAGCATCCACCTCTCAGATGAGAGTGATCTCAACTCACCCATCCAGCCTTTTGAAAACCCTGCTTTTTTCAAGAATGTCATCGCTCTGGCCTTTGACTACAGTCAAAACACAGCTGGGACTAATCGCATTTTTTTTAGCGATGTCCATTTTGGAAATATCCAGATTATTAATGATGACTGGACAGGAAGATCTGTTATTGCAGAAAGTAAGTGCATTTGATATTGCTAAAATATTCCTATATTATTCTTATGTTTACAAACTCTATTTAAACACTTTCTATTACATTTCTAGAGTTTCACATTATCAGCATTATGGTGTCTTCATGTTGTTTGGCACAATATAGTGGAAGTTTGATGATTGATTACTTCAAGCGTGCTTTCCTTATAAAGTTTCTGCTTTTAGAAACATGCTTTATTCTGATTAGTGAGTCCCAATCTCTCTTTTTTTTACTGAAGCTCTCTTCTCCCTTCCCCTCATCTCCACTAAGTCTTCTTAGATATGTGCCCATGTATATTTTAAGATGCATCTCTAAACATTATTGTCTCCTTTTCTCAGAATATACAGTCACACTTTTTTTTTTCTACAAAAAAAGGGTTACTTCTGGATTACAAATATTCAACCAGGGCAAGGGAGGCAGATTTGCCATCCACTTTTGTTTTTATTTGTAAAAAGTTCCACTTTCAGAAATCTATGTATCATTCCTTTTGTTCCTACGTTTGATTCCTAAATCAAACTGAAAGATCAGATAAAGCCTGTTATCCGTTTTATAATTTTGTTAATATTTTGTTTACTTTCATCAAACACTAATACTTGTTTTGAAGTACAATTTGAAGCATGTTCATATGCTGATCAAACGCGTATGTAAAGACACGTTAAATGCTTCCAGTGTTTCATCTGCTGTAAAAATTACATCGCTCCAAGTTTGGCGTTTTTCCAACTTTGTACCTGAGATTGCACATCATACCCTTCTTAGCACTGGATGATTGGTTAAAGACTGTGCGGTCGGTGTTTGATACGCTTTATCCACTGACTTTTAATAATCCAGTTACTGGGTTGATAGTTTAGAAGAAATGAGATTTATACATGAGCAAATCAAATTTTGACAACCTCTGCATAGAAGATGCCACAAAGCATCTATGATCTTTTGCACTCCAATCAGGACGACAGGACTACTGATCTCAATAAACCTGAAACATTCAGGTTTCATGATTACTTTCTACAGACAGCTGCCTATTTAACATAAGTCTGTCAGATTAAATTGATCTAACTCGTGTCTAACAGATCGTGGCCGGTGGTGTTGTAGTTTCCCAGAAGACTGCAAATGCTGCAGACAAGTTCTGCAGTTTTATTAAAAGCTTAACCTTATTGATATTCACATAGCATCAATTGCATCTGTCTTTGTTAATGTCAGGAGTAATGTTTTTCATGTCACTCCATTTTTCTGTGCTTTTACTCCTTTCAAAGACCGTTTAATTCCTAGTCTGCAACGTATGGTACCCATGTTGGAAAGCTTCCCGCTTACTGATTGCTTCAAATTGAACAAGGACCAATCCCTTTCTATTACTCACCAAAGCTGCCCGACTGCAGTCAGAAGAGCAGCGAACGTGGCTGCTTTGCACAGCTAGCATCCTCTGCCATTCTGGGAAGTTACAACAGGGAGCGGACCTCAGCACCTTCCCAGTCTCCAACACACACACACACACATGCTGGGAGGCTGGCAGTGTTACTGATCCACACTCACCCAACCCCCATCCCATCCTCCACATTCACATGGAGGGAGCTTTCTGCTTATTTATTTATCTGAGAGAAATGAACAGGCGTTATCAAGAACCATCTGTGAGGAGTGTAAGTGTCCTTCACGCCTCAACACTTGTGAAATGGAAAATGAAAGTGATCCAAAGATATCATACTGTATGTAAGTCTATATCGCAATTCAATTCCAAATCATTTTAAAGAGACAACCTGCCTTATTTGCTTGAACACCTTGTACATAACTGTGGCAGAGCATACTGCAGTATACTCTGAGTATTTAAAGTGGCTGGTGTTCATTTGAAGCAATGCATCCATCTGTCCCATACTGCTTTCGATGGGATCAACCTCTTTAGGGAGTTTCTAGCTTTTCACTATGTAGGAAATCAAAACAGCCCTCTTGTTTCTTCTAAAACTTTCTCCCAGTATCCTGTCATTGAGGAAAGGTGAAGATGTTAATCATCCATATTTCCCTAATTAAACCCTGTGTCCCCCATTAATTACTCCCTTGCGTGGCCAACAATTTGTGAGAAACTCCAAGCTGCCAGACGGCTTTTACTGCAAACTATTAATTAGTTGTGGGCTGAGTCTTAAGCATTCTAGAGTGTGGTTTATGAGTTTTTAGATACAGGGTTACAGTCAAATCATCTAACACCAGGCCACATGTTCACTGTTTGGACTAATTGGAAGCTGCATGGACAGATGAGTGTGCATGTAACTGGGGATCAAACAGGATCAGATATGCTAAATGTTTTGACACTAGAAGAATGAAAAAATTGATGCGTTTCTTCCTTTACTTTACATTAAAAATATTAGTTGTTCACCTAAATCTAAAAGGGAAGTATCTATGGTTGTAAAGTGTGTTTCCTCTCTTGGAAGACAACCCCGGGTTTTATTAAACAATAAAAATGCATTTTTACACACTCATGAATATAAACAAATTCACATAAAAATAAAGCCTCCAAAGCTTGAGCACTTTCTATTTTTATTTGATAAACAGGTATCTGACAGCCAAGAATGTGCCTTAGTTAGAGTTTTTTTTTTATATCTTGTGTGTGCTGTGTAGGGGAATTTACTTGACTTTTTTCTGTTTTCTGATATTAGTTTTAGGTGACCCTACAACTTTTCAACAGTCCAACAGTTTTTTTTGTTTTTGCAAGATTTTAATATTTTACAGTGCACCAAAATCTTCTCTTTTCAACAACAAATCTCATATTCCCCTTTCAGAAAGATAATAAACAATGCCCAAGACATAACCATTCACACATGCTTCATTATAGACAATTTCTTTATCCATGGCAACTCACCCATTAAGTTATCCTTTCTGGTCCACATTTATGCTTATGTGCAACAGGCACTGTAAATATCAGATTTAATTGATAATAATAAACCCATAGCTTGAAAAAGTTGGACGAAATGCAGAATCAGAAATGAATTTGGACAAATTATCTGCTAGTGATTGTATCTCTCTGCAGACTTTTGCCTGTCCAATCTCATCCATGCAATGTCATAGGAGGCTGCAACAACCCTATCCCTCCTGTGTTTAGGAAATTGGCTTGCATGAAAATAAACACTGTTCCGGAATGACTGTTGCATCAACAAATAGCTGTCCATCCAGCGTGGTGAGGCATGAAGTTATTTCCCTGACAGTCATCAAAGAAGCACAGTCACAGTTCTAGCACAATTTGTGTCTGCAATCTGTTGCATCAAAAGTCAATGAGTTCTTCAGCTTGATTTAAGGAATTTTGTATTTTTTTTAGAAAAAAATTGTTATGACCTGGCTCACAGGGGAAAAGGACACAACATAAAATAAAGATTGTCCCAGATGGAAGATAGAGTTAAAGGTTTTTTTTTGTCTTAAAGGACAAAATAAATGTGGTGTGCAGGTATTGCTGCTCAACCAACCAAAAAACAGCCAGAAAGCAGCACCGTTAACTAATACAAAAGAAAAACTAAACCTAAACCCAATCTCTACATGAAGTTCACAAACCTGAGCAGGCGTCATAATTCTCAAATCTGAGACCAAATGCAAAGTGGGCCAACTGTCTCCACTAAACAGTTGCCACTGAATGATGTGCTGCAGCTCTTTTTATACTGTGGAGTTGATGTGTTGAGCAGCTATTGGTCAGGATGACAGCGAATCAGGAGGGAATAGAGTATTTGCAGGCGAAAGTATAAATTTCAGTTCTATTGCAAAAGCACAGTAGTGATAAATAGCATCCACCCAGGTTTGATTATTTTTTCCCCTTTTACCCTTTCCACCCCACCCCCTAATTCCATGTTAGGTACCAACACACTCTTTCTTACTAAACTAAGACAGAATCTTGTTTTCTTGGAATTGACAAATATGTCATATGTATGGTGACAGTTAGTGCCTGAGCCATCTCAAAACCCCCATGGTTGTTAAACCATTACAGGAAAAAATAAAATAGAGGACAGAAAACAAATATTATATATTGAATGTACTGTTGACAATGACTTTTCTCATTTACCTTTAGCTTCAAAATTATATAACAAAGGAAACATTCAACATGGTATTGTGTTAAGTTTGACTGCAAATTTTAATTTGGTAATTTATATTATTTTGATAAAAATGTTGTTTAGCTTTAGTCATAATTTAGACATCTCAATTCTATTAGTTTAATTCTGGTTAGAGTTGACAAAATGTTAAATTATATCCTCATTGACATAAACTACTGTGGATATTGGTGACTAAAATATAGAGTCAAATAAACAGTAGTTTAGGTTTCCTATAAAGACTTTGAAGTAATGTCTAGAAAAAACTGTTGGAGAAATAGCATGTAAATAAAATATATATATATTTTTTTCCCACAATGCCTACATCCTAAAATATTCTGGGCAAGTTCTTACTATCATATCAAAGTAATGAGTTGTTTCTTAAAGTAACTTTCATTTTGAATGAGTGCACCACAAGCTCACCATAGTGTTAGCAAGCTTTCCTTCACATGACTTTCTGGATGACTTGTCAGTAGTTGCTTTAAGTTTGTTATGTTTTTGCCAGATATAGTCAACTTTTTTTTTTTTTTTTTAATTGGAGTAATTTATTATGTCTGATCTTTTTAGATGTGGGGTCAGTGGAAGGTTTGGCTTACCACCGAGCTTGGGACACCTTGTACTGGACTAGTTCCACCACATCTACCATCACTAGGCAAACTGTGGACCAGAAACGAGTCGGTGCCTTTCCCAGACAGGCTGTGGTGACTCTTTCAGAAGAAGACCACCCACATGTTCTGGCCCTGGATGAGTGTCAGAAGTAAGTGGCTTATCTTTGGGGTTTTTGTGCTGGGGCCGTTCATGTCTCAAAATACACATCTGCACCTTTTATTGTGTGGATCACTAAACAAGTTCGACCACTTTTAAGTCAAATCTAAAACTCAATACTATCTATCTATCTATATCATATATATATATATATATATATATATATAACCAAAACAACCAAAAATAACCAAAAACAGTGCTGTTCCAAAACCAATCCTCTGGTCTGTTAGTTGCAGAACAAATTTAAAGATCCTCATATTTGTCAGTGAATATATTTATAGACTGTATTGTTCATACACAGCCAAAAAATACCCAGTATAAAGCTCTCTGACAAACATTAGATTGTCCTCTTATTAAAACTGAAACAGTGGATGAAAGACAAATCAGACATTAAATGTGTACTAAATGTCAATAATTGTATCCTTAATTTATTGGTATATTCCTACATACTATAATATATAACCAAGTGATGCAATAAGCAACTGGACTTGTTTGACTTTATTAATTTTCTAATTGGAGTTATCTTTTTTACAAGTTTGTTTTTCCCAGTTTAGAGGCTGTGCTGCATAAAATGTTTCTGCACTTTCACAGGGCTCAGCATTGAGCACTGAGTAACATAAAAATGCCTGATCATCTGATCAAGCCCTTCAATTCCATAAAATGTGTTATATACAATGAGTCGGACAAGAAATGAAGAGCGAGCTATGAACGGATGACATGAACACATCATGTCATACCAACACGTCTACCAACAAAATCCTATCATTTTTTATATGTTGTTTCAGGACTATATGAATAGATCAAGCCGAGTGTGTTAGCAGAAAGCTAGAGTGTCCTGCTGTGTTATATACCAAATGAAAAAAGTGATAACTGTTAGCCATTACAGAAAGGTTTTCTGAATAGATATAAATAATAATATATGTGGTGTGTCTTGCTAGTTATATTTTTATGAACATAGACATTTTACCAACTGTCTTTAAAGGTGAGTGTCCTGCCTCTCCTGCACCACTGCCTCAATTAATTTCTCGACCTCACACTATCCTTGGTTGGCAGCTTGGCGCCATATCCATCGCACAGAATCACAGTCTAATTAGAATTTAAACTAGAGTGATTAATTAGTAGGTCCTGGTCCTGACTTCTGACCTCAATCTTTATTATTTTACTTAAGTGGACTTACGTGACTTTATTACATTATGAAACATGAGCCTATTGGGTTTGTGTTAAGATTTTGTACCAATATTATATATACTTCAAATTTTCTATCCAGATTTCTTTTTTCAGTGATTTGCCTCCGATGCTGTGGTTTTAAAATGTAGCCCATCCTTTAACTAAAATGACCCTACAAAATAAAGATATAAGTCTCTTTATGTATGATTGCCTTTATCTGTTTTTCATCTTCATAGAATGAATAATGAGCTGTGAGACTTTTATCTCATAACTTGTGATTAAAATCTTTTCTTTATTTTATTGAAACAGAGATAAACTTTCATCTTTAAGTTCCTTTTTGGGTAAAGAAAGAAAACTGAGTCTTTTTAGCTAATGAATGATGTTAATCATCCACTAAAATGACTACAAAATTCAATTCAATTCAATTCAGTTTTATTTATATAGCCCAGTATCACAACAAAGTTGCCTCACAGGGCTTCACACACACCATTTATCACATAGCAGACAAAACACACAATGAGCACAAGTAATAACTAAACTAAACTAAGTAGAGCCAGAAATGTAATTCAGAAATAAACACTGTTCCATTTACGTGTGTATGTTTCGCTACTTTGCCTCAGAGTTCACAAGATCACTTATAAGCACTTCTGTTCATGTAAAAAGCCATTATTTGTGATCACTGATTCACTTGCAGAAGATGCATATTTGTTCTGTACTTGTGATGGTGTGACTGTGTAGAATTACTGAGGGGATATAGCTCCTCTTCTGAGAGGGAGGTGTCTGATGACAGCTACGCAGTAAACCGAGGCCGCTTACTGTTTAAACGCTGTAAAAGGGAGTGCTGCAGTATGCATGCTAGCATTTTAATGCTTGTTTTAACTGTCTTTTTTTTGCATATGAAGTTTGATGTTTTGGACGAATTGGAATGAGCAGAGACCTAGCATCATGAGGTCAACTTTAGCGGGCAAGAACATAAGGATTGTCATCAGTTCTGACATCTTGACGCCCAATGGACTGACAATCGATCATAAAGCAGAGAAGCTCTACTTTTCAGATGGAACAATCGGCAAGATTGAGCGATGTGACTATGATGGTTCCAGCAGATATGTAAGTATGACAATAATGACACCCACATAAAAAGTCTTAGCTGCTGGGCTAAAGCTGTGTTTTTTATGTAACACAGGAAGCTTCTAGTTCCCTTAAGCATAATGAGCTTATTTCCTCAGCTATTCCAATTTAGTATCATTTTAAACCTCTGTTCCCCATAGAAGAGATTTTGATAGTAAGATCCCTAATATGGATCAGTAACATTAGCAACGGATCAGCAGGATCAAACGTAATTATATTGTAAGGAAATAGGAGCCATTCTGCACTTTGCTCTCTGAATTATTCATGATATGTAAAAAGACAAAAAAGTATAGATGGAATCTGTTTTAAGCTATTTGAATAAAAGAAAGATTACATGAAAAGATCATTAATAACAATAAGTAATTATACAAAATCAAGGCTATAAATCAACATTTTACTTCACATGAATTTAGATCAGTTTTAATATTGATAGTTAGATGGTTTTTGAAGTAAAGTTGCACATGATACCATGTGCTTTTGGTATCCAAAAAACTATGAACAGTTTTCATATTTACATTAAAAATAATGCAAATTTTATTGTATTTTCACAATTTAAAATGTAGATACCATAAACAAAATTAAAGAGACTAATTGTTAGGCATTTTTCTGAATTATTTAAGTCTTGTAATATCAACATCACTCAAAAGGGAAAAAAAGATCACATTGTAGTATTAACTATGTAGGAAGGACTTTAATTATGTACATAGTATACTTATGCTCATGATATATATTTTTTGTTTACATATTTTTTTTCATTCATTCTAATTTTTTTTCATCTTGTGACATCATAGTTTGGTCCAGACTCAGACTGCTTTGTCTCACTGCTGTGCAGATGAGCCGGAGAGTTTGAACTTAATTGCAATAGATACCTGCATCATCTTTGATGATGAAGATGAAAAAACCTACAAGGATTTTTAAGGCACATACACAAAGCACCGGGCCCCTGATGGATCATTATTATCCTCTAAAACCCTTTTAAAAGTCATTTTTAAACAGCAACATAACAAGTGTCCACCACCACTCTTCTGAGCATGATGTTTTGGCGATGTCTTAGGGGTTAAACCTATTCTAAAGACACATTCATCTTGCCTTTGTAGATGAAGTCCTCCTTTTAATTATACCCAACACAATGCTGGCATTGCAGTTAAACCAAAGGTCAGCAGCATTCAGGCTTATCTAACATAAAGGAGATTAATCTGAACATGAAATATTAGCAATGGCTGTTCACCGTGCTGTTCAGCAAGTAACGTTGGTCTAAATGGATGGATTTGACATGATGCTATAGCATAGAAAACATAGCATATGATAATGTTTCCTTTAATTTAAACATTAAACATTAATTCAGAAGTCACATATCAGCCACTCTACTGCTCAACCAGCCTCAGGAATTCCACTAAACAGAGGACACTTCTTAGTTATCATCTTGCTCTTAGAAGGATGCTTCCCTTGGGAGAAAATTCACCTTTTTTTCTGAAATAATTAAAGCCTGTTTGGAGTTGTGATGGTGGCAAAGTTTATCTAGAGGTACCCAAGATTAGAAATTGAATCACAGGAAATTATCATGGTGTATCTCCTTTCAATAGATGGAACTAGAATATATTATAAAAATAATTATTTAATGGATATTTTCCTGACTGTTTTTTTTTCACATGGAACTGCATTATCTTTAAAGAGAATAAAGTAACCATATATATCTGAATTGTGACTTTGACTGGAACTTTCAGGCTGATCCTGCTTCTCTCTATGCAACACAACAGATCCAGGTTGTATTTATGTTTCTAATGTTTTCTGTCATACTATATTTACTCATTTAGTAAGATACAGAAAACCTTTTAAACCAGGTGAAACTGCATTGGTTAAAATGTAATTTATCATATATCAATGCAAAATTGCACTTTCCAATTTTTACAATCCAGTGGAATTACTTTGGTAGCAGAAACAGTCAAAGACATATTATTTTAAAGAATGTACATTATTTCGGATGTGATTTCAGTTTTGAAATTGATCATTTCTTTTGTCCTCATGTATAATAGGGAAGGCTTTCTAACATAACATTACACTAAAATAGCACTTGCTTCAACAAGCAATAGACCACGGAGGGAGAGCAGAAAGAAAACACAAGCTTGCTGTTACCAGTATAGCAGCTGGTCTTTTTTTCTGGTTGGCTCCACATTTATCTTTGGTCTGTAATCTGTAACACATCTGTAACACATCTGTAAGACGTGTTACATAAAATGGTTTTGCTTTTCAATTTTTTTTTCTAGTTCAACAAAACATCAATTACATTGTTTTAATCAGTTATATGTAAATTTGCAGCCCTGCCAATAAAAAAAGTATTTAAGATTAGAAAATGTTAAAGATGCTTTAAGGCAGGGGTGCCCAAGTTTGTTCCTCGAGCTCCACCATCCTGCAACTTTGTTGTTCAATACACCACCAGGCCTCTGCAGGGCTGGATAACATGTTTATTCAGGTCTGCTGGAGGAGGGACGCATCTAAAACTTGCAGGTTGGTCCAGATTTGTCCACTCCTGCATTGAGCTGTTGAAACGTTACTATGGTTTCCTCTGAGAGTCTTAAATTGTTAAATCTCTTCAAAATTGCGAGGGGAACTATGGTTAATTTCTTCTGTCACATTCTAATTATTTACACAATATATGATGATGAGATGAAAGATTATCATCCAGATTTTTTTCTTTTTTTCTTTCTCATTCATTGCTTGTGTAAAGTTTTCATGCTTAAGGTCAAGTTCATAAAAATATAATTTTGGAAACTTCTCACAACTTCAGTTGAACTGCTATTTTCATAAAAACACTTTCCATTTGTCACAATAGATGTGCTGCTGTTAGCTACACCTGTATTATCTTTTTTCTTTATGATTATAAGAGCACTGAAGGGTTGCCAGACTCTACTGTTCATGAAATGCAAAGCCTCACTTTGCTTAAAACACATATTCTTTATGTGTTTGTTTATTTATTTGTTTTTTTCATTTATTTTTCTGACCTGAGAGTTTTGTTATTTCATCTCTGATGCTACAGACAGTTTCCAGAAGCACTAAAGTCCATTCCCACTAAAGTAAATACAAGTCAGTGTGTGGAGTTCAAAGCATGTCCATAAAGATTTTATGCATTATGCATTACATGCCAAGCAGCTGTGTCCAGGGTACTGAGAGGATTATAGTACAATGTGGACTTCTTTTACTTTGGGTTCTAGTCTTTGCCTGACATGACCTGTGGAGCTCAGCACCTTGGCCCATCTTAATTATTTACCCATATGCTTGGTGAGTTGGGTCACTAGGCCCAAAAAGTCTTCACCTCTGAGACCCCACCTGCCCTTGCCACTGTGTAGTGCTGCTAATGAAGGATTTTCAGTGAGACTGCTGTGGGTGCAGAATCTCCATTCCAATTAAAATGTGTAAATTAAACAGATAGCTGACCATCAATTCCTGTCTGCAACCAAACTGCAGTTGTGGAAGTCTTACACAAACACATCCACAGAGGAAAAAAATTAGCCTAGCGAGGAGAAAGAAGCTTAAGGCACACAGTCATAGAAGAATATTGTTTAATGTCAGCCGACAGGGATGCGTTTAGTTTGTAAAAAATTACAGTGGCTGCAAGATTTTAATTTAAAAGTAGAATAAGCTGACTTAATAGAGCAAAAATTATAAACGATGTGGAAAAGCAGCAGTTTTGTAATGAGTTAAATAGTTGTGGACTTGTGTGGCAGTATGATCCTTTAGTGCCCTGCTACTTCTCGTCACTGCAGCGGCACCATTATACGCTGACAGTATGCTTAAGGGGAAGAGCTGTTGCATGGCTCTTGTCTCAATGCCATTTTAAGATTGAAGACCTTTGTTATTAATAAAGCCTGTGCTCCACAGACAGCAGTATAGTAAATGAAAGGGGTTGGGTGTCAGCAGCTTTGGCTGGGAGAAAAACTATCCTCTTTTTTTTTTTTGCTTTCAGGAAAGCACATAAATTTATATTTAGCTGTAATTTGAGTCAATGGCTCATCCTTTAGAAATGTGTCTGTTGTCTTGTAAACAGAGGCTCTTTAAAGTAAAAGGATATCTGTTCCATAATAATAAAAATATGATATTTAAACCTTATTAAACAGAGAGATTGGTAACGTGCTATGGAATATTTTTCTTTTTTAAAGAACGCAGGAGTTCAGAAACATAAAACTAATGTGTTACACGCTGTAAAGCAGATTCTTCCCAGATCTAATTTCCTATCAATATGTTCTGTCCCAACCCATCTGGCACTCACCTTTCTGCCTTTCTCTATCTCTCACTTGCATGATGGCCAGTTGTTGCTTCTACATGCTGGGCTCCTTTAATCAACACCTGTCCTATTAATTCCAGTATGGCACAGGGCTAATGTGATGTCGCTTACAAGCCTGTCCCACTAATGGCTGAGACTACAGAGCTGTTGGTGTCCCTGATCCACCACACAAGCCCGGAGAGTCCCAGAAGGAGGCATCTGATGGATTCTTGCCTCACTGCCAATGGCACTGTCATTTACTCCCCCAACATCTGGGTTAAGCAGTCAAGTTGGCGGCAGGGGTGATTTGTTGATTAATGAGTGGAAACATTATTCTCTTCATTTATTCCTCAGGATGTTTGGAAATATGTCAGGATGCTCTCAAGTTTGATCTAGAAATCTTCCTCATGAGTGATTTGTAAATCGATGTACGCATATTTAGATTACACTACACAAAACTATGTTATAAAAATACACATGAAGGAATTGGTACAGCCTTAGTCGTTTGTTTTAACTCTGTCGCATTGCCTGGGAGCTGACTGCAGCTTTCTGTTCCACAATGTTTAGGTCATAGTTAAATCCGGACCTGGGAACTTCTATGGACTTGCCATCTATGCAGATTTCATCTACTGGTCAGATTGGGCCCGCAGAGCTGTGCTGCGATCAAACAAGTACACAGGTGGTGACACCAAGGTACTTCGAGCAGATATACCCCATCAGCCAATGGGAATTATAACTGTTGCCAAGGATACCAACAACTGTGAGTATATGAGCAGGTGGAAATGAGCGAAAATTGATGACGCATGTTTGAACACTTGTATTTCTGGACTTGTGAAACAGGAAGTTAATTGAATGGTTTTATGTGTGAGGACTTAGTAACCATCTGGTCTTCGGCAGACTTTAAAGTTAAATCAGACCTTAAAACCTTAAAAACACATAACATTTTAGAGCATAAATTCCTTTATTTCACTAAATATGACACAAATCAATAAAGTAGATTAGTTTAAACAAAGTAAAACCCTTTGTAACCTTAAGAGGAGTAACTTTAAGTATGTTAGGAGAATTGGAAACTGTTTTTTTCTTATTTCAACATCTGGTATAAATGTATTCTCTGTTAACGTCTCAATACAGTGTTTGATTTGGGTTAACGTCTGGAGATTTAGAAAACTATAAATACCTTTTGTTAATAGGCTTCTTACTTCAGTCCTTCCAAAAAAAGTAGTTGTTGAGTCTTTAACCAGTTTTATTGTCAGTTAGGATATAATTGTAGTTTGAGATGTAGCTCCATGATTTTAATTAAAGGTCCCAAATACCAAATGCACTTTCTGAACACTTTGTAAGAGTCATGAGTCCCCACAGCCTATATATGAAGCCCAAATATGTCAAAATCCTGTCACATTTCTCACTTGATCGCTCTACTTTTTAGTGAATATGTGATCAAGCGGGTGAGTCTGATGTCTTTCTTTTTGTGAGGTCACAAAGGGAAATAGCTATATCCCCCGGTAGTAAAATAAGCCATTGACCTTGCAGGATTGCAATACACAAAGAAATTAAAAACTCTAGTAAAAGTGAGAATGTATGAATGTTTATAGACTATTTTTAACCGTACATTAAATTTTACTCCCTTACTATATGTTTTAAAGAAAAAGACAATTAAAAAGTATATAGATAATGGCATTTTATGTTATTTAGGAAAAGGAAATAGTTTGTATATATATTTTTTGCTGGTTGCTAAATAATTGTACTATATAGAAGAAAACATCTTTAGTTGATGTAAAAAATAAAAAAAACTCTGGGTTGATAAATGAAAGTAGTCATTTTTAGAATGGTCGAAAACTTAAGCCACAGTGGTAATTAATAAAAAAAAAAGGAGCTTATGTTGTATAGGGAGTCTCTTAAGTGTCGTATAAAGTTTAATTTCCAAGTAGGACAAAGGGATGTGGGCTTAAGCGCATCCCACCGGTCGGACTCAGATGCCAAGAGCAACTCGTTTCCTTGTTTATCTTGTTATGGGAAATAATTGCATCCTGCAACCTAAATGGGCACAGCTGCAGGTCTCCAATATCATGCGCAAAGATCCGAAACAAAGGACGTGAATATTAGTTTATCCATTCTACTCTTTACTTTGTTACTTCTTAATTGTATTTCCTTGTCATGAATACCCTGACTATAAATAATCTCACAATTAGGTTACCTGAGCTGCAAAACAGATTAATGTTTTTAGGCTCTTGTGAACAAAATCCTCACAGCTGTAGGGCAGGTAGATCCTCTCAGAACTCTTAAAGGTTTATCTTTGATATTATACGTTTTAAAGCTCCAATTTTTGCTTTCCTGTTAGCATCAGGCTGGCAGGCTGTTTCACTTATTGACAGCCCAAATTAAGTTTGTGTCAGATGCTAAGAATAAAAAGATTTCACACTGATTTTGAGAAAAAAAGAATCTTCCCAATAATATTTTCCCAAATCTTTGTTCTGTGTTAGCTTTCTATGATGCTTTTATCTCAAATGATATATGGGATTGAATTAATTTTGAATATCACTCAGCCATATAACTGTTCTTGTAGATGAAAAAGGCTGAGGCTAGGCCTGTCAAGCTGAATAATGAGTCACATTTTTTTTTCCCTTTCAGAAGATGACTTCAGGAATATATCGAACGGCTCTTACATATCTAAAAGAGATTGTGCTTTCTTTCAGATTGTTCCCATGTCTGAAAGTCTAACTAGTTCTTTTTGTTGTTAAAGGTGAGCTGTCCCCATGTCGACATATGAACGGAGGCTGCGGTGACCTCTGTCTCTTGACCCCACATGGCAGGGTCAATTGCTCTTGCCGGGGAGAACGTGTGCTATTAGATGACAACAGATGTGTCTGTAAGTTGAGGAGCTTCAGATTTAATCATGGCGAGGCAATGGATAGCTAACCTTTTAAACATTGCCAGAATAACATATTGATTCTCGATGGCATCCCTTACAGAAACGTTACTTCAAAGAAGACATTTTATACTCTTTTCTTCACAAGTTGACATGATTTCCTGAGGTCTTGCTGAAATGTCTGTGATGTCTGTTCCATACATTTTTAGATCTTTTCATAGCAACAAATTAAATCTTAGTCTGAGGCCACAGTAAAGGGTGGAGTGCTACCTCAGGCAGAGGAGTTTAAGTATCACAGTATCTTGTTTTATGTAATACTGAGACGGACTTTATTGGGGCTTCTTGTATTTAGGGCACCCATTCAGTTTATTGTTGAAAAGAGAGGGTTGTGCCTATGGTCAACTGATTGAAGAATGAGGCCGCAGATACAAATAGGTAAAATGAGCTTTGTTCTGAAAGATCAGTCGAGGACCTCACACATCCAGATGGACGTTGGAACGATTGCTTGTTTGTATCAAAAGGAGTCAGCTGAGGTGGTTTAAGGCGAGGTACCTTTAGGGGTTTTCTAGGCACATTTTCTGAGGAGAAGACCCAAGATCTGGGAGCACCCTGGAATCTTCCAGGAGGAGCTGGATAGTCTTGCTGGGAAGAGGGATGTCTGAGTCTGCCTGCTAAACCTGACCTGGCATAAGCTGCAGGAAATGGATGGCTGAACAACTGAAGCAAGTTTTTGCCAGTTGGCTTGAGCTTAGAAAACATCTAACCTCAAGCCAACTGGAGCAGACACAGTAAACCAAACTCTGATCCAGCAAATGGATAAAAAAATATCACTTGACTGGCAATTTGGTTCTCATATTTCCCCATCTCCAATTCAGCCACAAAATACTGGTTTTAAGTTTTACAATACAGACTATTGAAAAATTTAATTAAATTCTAGTGTATTATTATTGCCTCTTTTTTAACTTGTTAAAGTTTTGTTAACAGTTGAGCAAAACATAACAGAAAACACTGGAAACATGACACTGATGTGCAGAAATTACATGATTTAAACTTGATTGAAATAATAATAAGTATGATTTTAGACCTGGTTTATACACAACAAACACAAAGTCAGAGGAGGTATGCTTTAACTACTCGGTAAGCTCAATAACCATCATCCTGCCAGGTGTATGTTTGTTTGTTTTTATCTTTTTTTTCTGTAATTGCAAAGAAAATGCAAGATACAATTGAAAATAGGAAGATAAAAAAGCTTGTGACATCTTTAAATCTATAACTTTGTAAATTACATACAAACATAACCAGCTGCTTTGTCAAAAAGAAAGAATGGGTTTGATCCACCAAAGTCAGTACATGGACATAAACAAAGCTTTAGTTTGGCGTTAAGCTGCTGCAGACAGATAAACAGGAACATGCTGAAAGAAGAAGTTTGCTAAACAAGGCACGACTATAAAATGCTGCAGCTGTGCTTTGCTTTCTAATTTGACATCGCTGGTTGAATTTGAAAAGCCGTGTTGCTAATAGACATATGGTGGGAGGAGGTGTTCAAATGAGGAAAATTTGGCCAGACTGAACATGGCAAGCGATTCAGAGCTGGATGGCAGCGTTGGTGTCATGGCAGAGGATCGCAGGCTTTTTAACAAGCAGATTGGACTCATTACTAAAGCAGAGAGAAGTTTTGTAACTTTATAACTTGAGATTATATGTTGCAATGCAAAAAGAATAGCTGGTAAAACTTTATAAATAGTATTGTAGGTATACTTGATGAGTAAATTTGTAAAAAAAAAACACTTTATTGGTCTTTTGTTTTTAAGTTAGTGTACAATTACAGACCAAACAGACATTTACCAGTGCACAAAATGTGAATCTAAGCTGTTTTACTGGATGTAACGTGTATATGTTGAAATGAAGCATCCTCGTTGTATGAATAATTAATGTTTTGACGGTCAACCTTCCCTTCTTTATCTGCAGCAGAGAACTCCACGTGCAATATCTACACTGAATTTGAGTGTGGGAACGGAGAGTGCATAAACTACCAGCTGACCTGTGATGGTATAGCTCACTGCAAAGATAAATCAGATGAGAAGATGCAGTATTGTGGTAAGGCAAAGCTAACAAATGTTGGGTTTGTTGTTTTTGCTTATTTATATGGGAAAAACTTCTAAAGATATTTGATGATATTTGGAAGTTATTTTTATTATACTCATTAAGTGCAATCTGTTCAGACAACAGGAGCTGTCGGAGGGGTTTCAGACCTTGCTACAACCAGCGATGTGTGGCCAATAGTCGCTTCTGTGACGGAATCGATGACTGTGGGGATAACTCTGATGAAACTCTCTGTAGTAGTGAGTTCCAGCCGTTTGATCTCCTGCTCTATCCGTCCTGCCTCTGAGGGCACAATCCAGTCACACTAATGTGTATGTTAATACAGCACACAGGGCCCCATGCTGTGTTAGGCCTTTGCTGTCTAACGTAACCAGATCAGAAGTAGAGCTGAAATTAAAAGAGACACACAACCACTACCCCTGAAAACTGCTTCCGGGTGCCATTCCAACATTTGCTGTTATTTTAATATAGCTAGAGGGTTACATTGAAAACCTGCAGGACAGG
>JBAMIG010000013.1:18768587-18783935 GCA_037177335.1 Kiunga ballochi | reverse complement strand
CAGCTCAGTTTTGCCTTTGTTTATCAATTGTAATTTTTCATTGCATAGCACCACACAGAAACAGTGTAAATTTTAACAGCTGCAACCAAGTAAAAAAAAAAGTTAAGTCTCCAATGTAAGATGCAATGGTTATCTGTAATTGTTCTCTATCTGTTTAGGCATACTACTTTAAAATGCTAATTTTATCCAACAGATGTCACATGTGGCTTATCAGAATCCTCTTGCAAGGACGGGAGCTGTGTACCGAGCTCGGCTTGGTGCAACCAGGTCATTGACTGCGGCGATGCCTCAGATGAAAAAAACTGCAGTAAGTCCTTCTGCTTTAGTTTTACATTGCAGTCCGAACAGAAATGTACTCACAGCTGAATTTTCCACCAGACCAACTACATCGTTGCACTTGATCCGACCCTGGATCAAACTAAATAATGCATGTTTAATATTTACCTCCACGACCAGTGACCTTGTGATAATCCTGTTATTATGTTGTATTTTCTGTTCAGACCACACCAAATGCTCTCACTTTTACAAGCTGGGGGTGAAAGAAAAAGACTTTATCAGCTGCAACTCCACGTCATTGTGCATCCACCCGTCATGGATCTGTGATGGTGCAAATGATTGCGGGGACTATGCTGATGAGACCAACTGCCAGGGTGAGCAATAACCCCAGTACACAGAAACCCACATCTTGTTTGTGTATTCAGAGGCAGATCAAGAAAGCAGCTTCAATTAGAAAAGACTTAAGACAGATTTAATTTTCAATTATGATTACGACAGTGGAACAAGCGATTCATTTTGAGCTTAGGAGAAGATAATGACCTCAATCATCGCTATTGCCAAGAGGACTGACGTGTTTGTTTGTTTGTTTTTTTTTTGTATGTCCCAGTTTCCTATGGGCAGAAATGTGAGGAGGGCCACTTTGCTTGTCCAAGTGGGAACTGCATTTCTAGTGTTTGGCTGTGTGATGGCCAAAAGGACTGCGAAGATGGAGCAGATGAATTCCAGTGTGGTGAGATAACAGGTTTTACCTCCTACGGATGATACCAGTAATTCCCGAGTAGCTGAGCAGCAAAACTGCCATTCAGTGTAACATTTTACTTAGTCAGATTAACTGACCTCCTTTGGTTTCTATTACATTGCACAAGGTGATTAGCCAGTAAAATGTCAATGTTATATTAATACACATTTTCATTAAACTGAGAAAATTCTGAAATTCAACTAAGCTGACACTTTTTTTTTCTTTAGTTTTATCAAAGGTATCTGTGCCCATTCTTGCTGAGTATTATATTCCAGCTCCTCAGCAGTCCATCATATTTGTTGTCTGTTTCTCATCTTTATGATGTACCATATATTTTCATTAGGCGATGCATATTGACTAATGACAGGCTAGTCAATCACACACACACACCGTCCATGAAACCACTCTATTGTAAGTCGTGCAGCATAGGTCTGGTTCTGTCATGTTGAAGCAAATACTAACGTCTTAGTCAAAATGTCACCCTGATGGTAGTTTGTCCTTTCAAAATCCCAATAAATGGCTCTACATCACCAATATCATCAGAAGAACTGGGCAGAAACATCCTATTTATAACATTTTAAAACAAATTCTGAAACAAAATAACTTTCTTGTCCATATATTTACTATTTATTATCATGGAATAAGTCTAAATTATTATAGTGTAATCTGTGTATTCACCAGAGTGCAGAACACCAGTATGATATGGTAAACAGATGAACAACTGAGTTTTGAGTAAAGTTTCTGCCATAAAGTGATGCAAAATGTCTCAAAAGCAATGTCAAATATGATATATTAGGCTATAAGGAGTTAACAACCCAAATAGTCTTTCTTTTTTTCTTTTTCTTTTTTTTTGTCTGTGACATTAAACCAGTCGATTGAGTTAAAAAAATACTTTCATTATAGATCTACAGTTCTGTCTTGTGTAATATAGTTTAAGGTTAAATATTTGGATGCATCTGCAGGGTATGATAGATAGATTGATTGCCAAGAGACATTAAAATGTCTGATGATAGTGGAGGCTGTTTTTTAATTGAACTGAAATTTTCTTGATCATGGAATAAAGAGGTGATTAAGGATTCAAGATTGGTTTCTAGACATAAATCCATCCATCCATCCATTTACAACCGCTTATTCCCTGAATTGGGTCACGGTGGGACTGGAGCCAATCCCAGCTGACATTGGGCGAGAGGCGGGTACACCTGGACGTCGCCAGTCCATCACAGGGACACATATGGACAAACAATAATACACACTCACACTCAAACCTTATGAGAAATAGGGTCTCCAATCAGCCTATGGTTTCTAGAAATAAATAAAAAGCGGAATTTATTTTCATATCCATTTTTGACACTAGCACCTGTTCCCAGTCAATTTGCTGTTTTAACAGATTTTTTTATCACCTTTGATTTTTCTTTTTTATTATAACACTGCTAAGGTTTTTAGGTATGCACTTTTGGATAACAATGACTTAGGCCAGGTTAAAAACTAATAAGTTATTCATCTGTGCCTCAATAGTAAATAAAAGTTTTATTTATTTAAAAGAAATACATTTTTATTTGCATTTCAAATAAAAATTCCCAATATTTTTGGCTGCTGGGTGTGGAAAAAAAACAGACGACAAAATAACAGTTCATCTTTGTATCACAAATTCTTTCAAGCTTGCTTCACTTGCTTTTATTAGGTGTTTGAAATTTCTCAAGTGGTTGTTGATGCTTGTTTAAAAGTCTAATTCTGACCCTGAATTCAGAGCGAGCCTGTTAAGGACACACGTTCCTCCACTTCTCTTTTTGAATTATAATATACACAACTTCCACAGTAACAAGTAATTAATGAGCCATCAGTCACTGGAGAGGTTATACTTAATATGGAAATTTGGGTTCAGCTAGAAAGTGATGACATATGAACGGATTACACATTACAATGCCACTCCTCTATTTCCCTCACCAGCGGCAGAGCATTCTTACTTATGCTTTAATAAATGCTAATACATGCAAAACTTGCTATGACAAACTTAAGATCTCTCCAATTAAACAGGAGGACCATAATTAAGTCATGGTATTGATTAAGGTAATTTACCCTCAAAACCAACAGCTTGTGCACATACCCGTCTGCATGTTAGTGCTTTTGGCATCAAAGCAAAACAGGCTGGGTGCTCTTGTGTAGGTGCTTGGAGTTGCTGCTAAACTTTATCAGCATCGTGTGGGAACTTGGTAATTGGATCTGATGAATTAGTCATGCACACAGTGTAAAGGCACTTGTTACCTGTATTTGAATTGTTAGTTAATTGTGCTTTCTTTCCCCTTTGACTGTTTGTTTTAGCGTTGTTAAAATGTTTGAAGTCATAAAGCAGCAAAGTGTTTGTGTCGTTGCTTGTGTGCTACTGCCTTATCCAAAGGAAAACGGGAAACACTTTGCTCAAACGTATATTGTTCAGCTCATATAGTTTCACTCATATAGCTCATATAGTTTGTTTCTCTACATATACTACTGCAATGTCACAATTCAGGCACAAGAGCCTTATTTGTTACTATGGATTGAGTAAATAGATGGATGGAGCACCTGATGCTGGATAGAAACTCCTCAGTAAGTTCCTCAAATTATATCACCACTATTACTACTACTTGCTTCTTGATACTGGCTCCAGTGGAAGCTGCACTTTGTTTAAACCCTTAAGAACATTTTAGCATGTTAGCTTGCTGCCCTCGGGTAATTAGCATACAATATACCCTAATATCAGCATCTTGATATCATAATTGCATGGCTATGGCCTGCATTAGTAATCATTACTTCATTATTTTCCAAAGCGCTTAACCCAATTCGGGGTCGCGTGTGCATTAGTGGCCGTTAAATAAAAAATGGGTCTACAAAAACCTTTATGCTGTATCCTGCTATTCTGGGATTTATCTTTCTGTTTAATTAGCCTTTGTCTATATTTAGCTACAAGCAATGAAAGGAAGCAAGTCATTGTAATCCAAAAGAAATGCTTTTGTAGTTATCTAAATTTGAACTAAAATAACTTTCACTTGTCCATGCATGCTATCAGAGAAAAAACTAAATACACAAAGTTTCCATTCTTTTATCTATAAATGTTAATTTTACCAGTGAATATCATTCTGTGCTCCTGTAGGTACTTAAATCCAAACTAGGACAAATAGACAATGTCATTGTTAATTATCGTATAAAAAGCTCCAGTCACTGACAATCTTACTGCAAAAAAAATGTGGTTAGATGAAAAATGTCATTACATTTCATATATTTCAAATTGTCCACCTGATTAGAAGAAATAGTCACTTTTCATGTCACCATGCATGAGACTCCTTCGACTTAAAGAAACACTACTAAAAAAGAACCTAGAAAGACTTTCTTTGATACATTCAATGTGCAACAGACTCACTATTTTGTTGCACATTTGAAGCATCCGGTCATATTTGAAGTGCAAATGTGGTATCAGGTACAGCAAGCCTGAATAATCCAGATTTAACCATGTAATGGTCCTTATCTTGCACCCTAGTATCTGCACACATGAAGCTAATGTGATGAGCAACGTCTAACAGGAAGGGAAGCAACACAGTGTGTGAGACTACCCTCCCACCCTTAGTTGGATCCATAATTCCCCACACTGTGGTCTGACCTGGAGCACACATCCTCCTTCCTTCTCTCAACATCTTATCAAAGCTTTGGCAGACTTACCCGGCCTGACATCTAAGGGAATGAGACTACAGAGCAACTCCCCATGGAGAGAAGGTGGCTCAGTGACACAAATTCAACTCAGCTTATGAATATTGTATACCCTCATTTCACACAATGGGCTTAACACAGCATCCGGTTATTTTCTGTCCTCTTAATGAGCTTTGTGCATTTTCAGAAAATACATGTTAATCTATATCAAAGTGTTTGGAGAAAAAAATCTGGTTATTTCTTCGTATACATCGAATTTTATCCCAATTCACAGTTACTGGGAGCATCCCTTAAATATCTTATTTTATCAGGGACAATAAAACTCATATTTGCAGTGCTCTGTGTGGCAGCCACCCATGTCTGCTCCTAAGAAGAAAACCTTTGGAGAAAAACAAGCAAGCCAAGGGCCAAATAAGCACCAGCCCAATTGTTGTGCTTTGATCAAAAATGCTTTGCCCTTTCTACAGGGCATGGTGGAGCTGTGGTCTCCCTCTCACTTTGTTTGATTTATAGCATTGAAATTCCTCTTCCACTGCCCTCTGCAGACTCATCATGCTTGTGGAACCAGTTCGCCTGCTCCAAGAACAAATGTATTGCCAAACAATGGCTGTGTGACGGGGAGAATGACTGCGAGGACGGCCTCGACGAGAGCGTGCAGATCTGCGGTTAGTGCCCTTTCTGATGTCACGGGGAATCGGCTGTTGATGTAAAAGGTCACATCCGCTATATTGCATCTTACAGCTTCATGCATTCCTCCAGCAAAAGTGAAAATGAGACAGCCTTAATGAGGCAACAAATGAGACTGCAGGCATTTCTGATAATTCGAGGGAGCGCTGAGGCAAATAGATTTTTCATCACTGAGGCCCTGGAGGCATAACTGTTTCAATGGGGCAAATGAGATGTATGTGTAATGAATTTTACAATAAAACAAAACGAAGCCAGCTGCAGTGAAGACTGAGTCTTTGCTCTGAACACTGGTTTTGTAATTTGACTGTAATAGAGTGTCAAGGAAATAGTAATAAATTGGTTTAAAGGTTTTTATAGGCAAGTTCTTGTCCAATGTACTAAAAGGTACATTTTTGCCGTGCTTGGTTAATTGAACTGCTGTTATTTACCTTTGTTTTTCTGTGCAGCCAACTCTTCTTCTAGTTGGTTTTGCCTTAAAGGGCAGTGCTAAGATAAGGCCAAGTACTGCTGACATACAGAATTCAGCAAAATAATTATTATTCATAAAAGCACAGTTCCTATGTGTTAGCTCTGCACAAAGAACTGCTGCACAATGAATATTAAAGTTTGTTTACAGGTCATAAAGGGATATAATATCCGAGTCTACCAAAACTGTTTCTATCTAATATGATCTGATGCATTTTCTGATAACAGAAGACAACATCCTGGAAATAAACACAAAAAGGAGTCTATAAGAACAGAAGCAGTGACTAAACTCATCTTTTCTCCGTTTTGCACTTGACCCACTGTATTCAGGGAATTTTGGAAAGTATATGATGTGGTTTTGTTTTCCTCCCAGGGACAGTGACTTGTGCTCCCGGGCTGTTCAGCTGCCCGGGGTCGTATGCCTGTGTTCCGAAACGCTGGCTCTGTGATGGTGAAAGGGACTGCCCTGATGGGAGCGATGAGCTCGCTGCTGCTGGCTGTGGTAAAAACTCTGTCTTCTAGCTCAAAACATTTTACAAATAAAACAATACATATCACAGTTTTCTACTGTGCTGTAAAATACATCAAAACACAACCTGAAGCTAATTTCAATCCTCAAGTAAAGAAAAAAACCATGCATGTTGTTAAAAGAGGTTGATAATTAGATAATTGGAGGCTTTAGCACAAAAAGCAGCCGTCACTAAGTGTTGTAATCTCAGCAACATTGTTTCTGCCTACTTAGCGGTGGAAAAACAATTAGAAAACAGGCCAGTGTAGGAGCTTAAAGTGGAATGTTTTGTACTCGACATTTTGCATGGCACATGGAAAAAAAGATGTTCATCCATTCATTAGCAATTTATTCCATTTTCTTTTCGTTCATCAGCACCCAACAACACATGTGATGACAGCTCGTTTCGCTGCCGTAACAAAGCGTGTATCCCCCAGCGATTTGTCTGTGACCATGATAACGACTGTGGGGACGGATCTGATGAGTCAGTGGAATGTGGCAAGTAGATTTATTCAGATTTTTTTTTCTCTTAATACTCACCAGTAGTGTATGAAAAAGCTCCCGTTGAACTCTGCAACATGCGCTTCAAATGCGATGGGGAACAAATCTCCAGTTTAACGAATACATGACAGCTTTAGGGAGTAAAATCCAAGATAAGCAAGAATCATAAGACCCAACAATAAGTCACATTAAAATCCTTCTCACTTGTTGATGCATTTGGGGGGCGTATCTGTTGAAGATATAATATAAGTGAATCAAATCAGCTTTATTTTTCTTAGCTTATGAAGATGAAAGTATCCCAATGCATGTATGTATTATCATGGAGGACGTTCAGTCACGTGTTTCCAATTGGTGATGATGCTAGTTTGTTGGGCCTGGGTCTAGTGATAACATATACACACAGGATAAAGCATGGATTAAGCCTAAACACACTCACACAGCAAGTATCTGTGGATAGTACCAACAGAAAGCTCTATCTCATTATGTCTCGGGTAAGTTTATATCAATCTATCACTAAGCGCTCCATATCCGTCTCTAGTATCAGCCAGAATGTGCCGTATTTATGTGAAATCTATGAGCAGCAATAAACCCACAGTTCCCAGTTACATTATATGTAATTTTATAGTATTTGTGAAACCACAGCACAAAGAAACAGAAACTCAGAACATACGCTGCTCCAGACCCAGCTGCAGGTTACCATGGCAACGCGTCGCAATGACGGTAAATAGTCCACTCAGTCGCTTCCTCTGAGAAAACTATTTTAATGCTTTAAAAAACGTTACCATATTAATATATATTTAATATTTATTTACAATATATACACTTACATTATATATTTCTTGTGTAATTGACCGGTAGAAGCGGCATAATGTACTTCATTGTGTCCATTTGAAGTAATTAATGGACTTTATAGAAGCAACTGCATCTCCACGTTGTCCATTGATGTCTGATTAATCTGTAAAACAATGGGTCATTCTTTTTGCCCTGCCTGTTAAGCTGCTACACCCGAATGCAGAGCATGAAATCATCATTTTGACCAGGAAGAATACTCCACACACTACAATCTGTCCTATTTTTAACTGGTCTGATACTGGACTACCTATACCTCAAAGGTAGCGTAAAAACAAAGTCAGGTTACTCAGTGACGTCAGCTGCACGTCCTTCAATAGATAAGTTAATGGACAATATATCTATTTGTTAAGCTGCTTGTTAACATGTCATTTGGGTTTTATTTGGATATTCACTGTTTTCAGTGTTTCAGTCAAAGGCAATTCATTTTTGCTGGTTTTGATTTATGGTAACTAGCAAAAGAAACATGCATGGCCATATTTATACTTGAAATGTTGGCCAGTGCAGCTGTGAATACCATTATACCTCCAGATGGCTTGAATTGTTGATCAGCAATGGTTTTATTTACACTACAATGGCGCCTCATTATTGCATCAACAGAGGCCGTGGAAATCTTGCCTGTGCAGATATTTTACATAATTGACACTTATAGCTGCTGAAGTTCCACCCTAATCTAATGCTAAAACCACTGGCAAGTCCAAGTTTTCCTTGATTAGAAAGTAGCTATCTCTTTTTTCCTTCCCCAGTCTATCGCTCCTGTGGATCTGAGGAATTTCGCTGTGGGGACGGTCGCTGTCTTCTCAGCTCTCAGTGGGAGTGTGACGGCTACGCAGACTGTCCCGATCACTCTGACGAACTGCCTCTGAACCTTAAATGCCTTGCTGCAGGTAAGACTGCTGTTTGGCTCACAGCTGGAATCTCTTCATCAGTGTCACCAGCAGCACCGCTCGCCAAGGAAACTGGTGGGCTCATATGTGCGAAACAAAAAGCCGCTGCAACTAAGGAGAGAGTTCCTGAAAAGAATTAATGTGTCAAGCTCCACTGTCAGGTCTAAAGCATTCCCAAGCCTTGCCGTGGGAGCCATGGGGCGTTGTGCCAGTGACAGTCATCTTTTCTGTTCCTTTCAGGAAGCTTGTGCAACGGCTCCTTCTTCATGTGTTCCAATGGGCGCTGCATTTCTGACGGGAACCTGTGCGATAGAAAAGATGATTGCGGAGACGGGTCCGATGAGAGGAACTGCAATGTGAACGAATGCTTGAACCGGAGAGTCAGTGGGTGCACACAGGATTGTCAGGATCTCACTGTTGGCTATAAGGTGAGAAGCCGCTGGTCTAATCACAGTTTGGTTCAAAGGTGACTGCCATCAGAATGATATCTTGTTATCTAATGGAACAAAGCTACAGTGAAAGATGCAAAGCAAATGTCAGAGTTGGAAGCAAACAAAGATTAATTTGTACTTGTGTTTTATTTGCATATGTCTTATTTCTGATAGTCTATCTTACAAAATCCAAGTATGTCCCGATAATGTGAGATATAAAATAAAAGGCTCCACTGAGTACCTGCAGTATTTCTGAAATAAATAATAGGTAAAACGTTGAGCTCATGCTATTAGTAGTCTGGACATGAATGATTAATGACCGATAATAAATCAAGCTCGTCTTTGCACATCATTAAACAGATAAAGATGGGTAGGAGAATATATACATGTTGTCTCATACTTTTTAACCTTGAAAGCTGGAGGAAAGGGGGAGGGGGACCTAACGATTAGCCAACAGCCTGAGCTCCCTCGTGCCACTATGCTGTTTCTGGCAATGGTGGCATCTTGTTATTAGGGTTGAATCCAGGTCAAGGCCATGACCGCTTCATTGTTCCGGTGGTCATCACTGTTGTCAAACTCTGGTAGTTTTATGCTTTTATCCCTGGGTTTTCCTCTCACACTAGTCCATAAGATGGTCTTAACTGCACAGGAGAAGTGCCAGAAAGCACTGCAAAATGCTCCTCCTTGTCATGACGGGGGCAGATCTGGACAAAGAGCACATCAGCACAGAGCCTGAGCTCATCCATTTGTGGCCCGAACAGGAAGATCAGCAGAAAGGCCCTCAAGGTTATAACTTTGGATAAGAAAGGGATTTACAGTTGGTGCATGGCAGCTAATAGAAGCACTGAGTTATTTTTGGGACGGGGAACTTGGTCAGTAAAGTGCAATTGAATTTTTTAGCCGAGGAACAGTATATCTGTGCTGTGGCTTTGAGGTTGTCAGATATATTTAAAGCCTAGCTTTCCTGATTTTTTCTGTGAAAGTACAACTTGCTTTAAGTTCAACTTCAGGTTAAGTACTCCAGTGACTGAAAATGTAAGAACACGGAGTAAGAACAAAGCTATTGAAAGAAACAAGCTCTCTACATAATGCGTATGCTAATGTAAGATTTATAGCTGTGTTAGTCTATTTAAAAAAGCTCCACATTTATGTAGTGTGAGGTAAAGCAGCAAACCTAGGATGAGTTACAAAAAAAAGACAAGGATCCGTGTAAGAATTATCTTGCTGGTGAGAAGTGAAATGCTAATGCACACTTAATGGACTATATCATTTTAGAAAAACAAGATTTTTGAGAAATATTCCTTTTGGAGAAAATAATTTGTAGGTAGATGATTGTAAAAAAAACCTGTGAGGGCATAATGGTTCAGTTAGTCAGCTCATGTTTGCTCAAGTTTTTATTTTTTATAAATTTACCACCCCATGAGAGTTTTACTAAACTATAGATGAACTTTAGATGTACATTATTGTTGGAGTGAGGACAACAAGCAACAACATTTTAACAAATTATAATTCCCACTGATCAGCTGTTGTGGTATTAGCCTTATTACACTACATCCTCAATGTTAAACATAGTTATAGAGATGTTAATGTGACAGAGTGAAAATGAATTCCAGAATAACCCTGAAAAATTACTCGGTGTGCAGATCAAATCCTTACTAGTCTTGTCTTACTTCTCTGTCATTCAGCCCTTCTGCTTTATAAAGGGATGTCCCGGCAGACTGCTAGAGAGCTACAGCATTTTATACAATCAGCCCAATGCAGATTTGGCTCAAACGCAACATTTTAAATTATATTTTCTTTCTATCTAATATGAGCAGCGCACACAGTCCTGTTTATCCTTATGGATGCATTGGCAAAGCTCACCCAGACAGGAAAATTTATTTAGGTTAGAAAATACAAAAGATTTTATGTCTTAAAGGCCGCAGTATTTGCAACCTGCACCAACACATCCTTCATAATAATGAATCAAAAAAATTCTAGATAATTTTATTTTAGTAACAAAAGCCTGACCCTCATACAGTACAGTGTTTAAACAGAGACCTCTACAACGTACTGTAGGTTAGTTTAACGGGTCTCACACACGACAGCAGTAAATTGTTCATGAACCATCCTAGTGTTTTGTCCATCCTAAAGTTTCAGGACATAAAATAGTTGTTTTAGATTTTTTTTGTTTATATTCTAATTAAACTAATCTTGTGTGATTTCTGCTGTTCCCCACCCCAACCTGTGTTCTTAATAATCAGTGTAAATGCTGGCCTGGTTTCCACCTGAAAGATGATGGGAAGACCTGTGTGGATGTTGATGAATGCTCCACTATCCTTCCCTGTAGCCAGCACTGCATCAACACCTATGGCTCCTTCAGGTGCCTGTGTGTGGATGGTTATGAAGCTGTGGATCGAAACCCCAACACATGCAAGGCTCTGTCAGGTTAGCTTGATTTGGGATTTTTCACATTGTATTATTTTATAACTGAAGTGGGAGTCCTTTAATGCTGCTTGATTGTCATTTCAGCTGAAGAGCCCTTTCTTATTATGGCAGACCACCATGAGATCCGCAAACTTAGTGTGGATGGGTCAAATTACACCATTTTGAAGCAGGTAAGTTATTTTCGCTGCTATTTCCTTTAATTGAGTATTTCCCAAATTAAGGAGAAGTGTTGTTTTACAATTTCCAATCTCTCTATCTCTGAACAATTTTAGGTATTTTTGTAGAAGAATGAGTTTAGGTTTATTTTTATAGAATCATGTGGTAAATATATTTAAACAGCTATTGAAACATTACAGCCATGATAGTTAACAATTAGGTGGCTCTGAAATGCCTTCCCTGCTAAATGAAGGTCAAATAATATGGAATTTAAAACTTTACCCAGATGTTAACAGTCTCTGTGGCTCATAGGGCATCAAAAGCAGTTACATAATTTGGACCACAAGCTCCAGACTATCTTTTTGCATTGGTTTCACCGTACACTAGCGGGATCTACTGTCATTTTTGAGTCCATTTTTCTCCTATGAGCTTCATGAACATCATTATATTATCCGAAAACTAGAGCTGCATAGGATATGATTTCTTTATGTCTTGTATAGCTTATTCGCCATCACTGAACCTCTGGGAGAGACCTGATCCCAGTCAGATGGAGGGCTGTAGCATCCAGTTTTCACTCGTACACAATAAAAAGCTAGGGAAGAAAACTGATAAATAAATCAATTTCACCATATTCCACTTTTTGCAATCAACTCCTCTTTCTGTGATCCTCGTTTGTGTCGTTCTTCACAATATGAAATATGTAATGCTCAGACTAAGGCACCAACATTTCCAGCTTGATCTGTTGATTTCAGCATTGCATTGGATGTTCATCCTGTTTCTAAACAAAATTATTTCAGCTTTCTTTTATTAGTCAAAGATCATTTTGCCACATCCCCGTACTGAATTTAACAAAAACTGAAGCTCTGTTTGGGACCAGTCTCCTGGTGAGACAGTCATATAGATTTTAGTGCCATTAGATTAGGATATTTAGTTTATTTTAAATTCAACCAAGACGCTTTTCCATTAATACCTACTCTACCCAGCCTAACACGACTATACCCAGAAACAGAGCGTTTCCATTAGGCGTGACATCCACAGGCTGGCGTCCATTGATTGGTCTGATGTGATCCAGAGTGTTTTGTTTTGCCTTCCTACGACCTCTCTTGATTTGTTCCATGAGTCTATTTCACATGAATACCCATAATCAGAGCCCCGGGAAAAAGTTACCGCGAGTTCCTCTAGCTTAGTGTCTGTCTTCTAGCTTAGCGTTGGTCTTCTTCTATGGTATTTAGTCTTCTTCTGTGGTGTTTTGCAGACCTCCCACATTAAAAAATCACGACTTGTAATGGAAAAGCATTTGAGGTAGAGTACAGTACTCCTGGGCCAATAGAGTAGTGTTCTGAAGGCACTAATGGAAAAGTGCCACAAGTGGGGCCATGTAGTTGCTACAAGGGGCTCAAGACTGACCCATATCTTTGTTTGAAAAGACCAATAGATAGCAATTGTAAAAGAGTAGTAGTTAGGCAGCATGGTGGTGCAGTGGTTCTGTTCTCAATTAAACCAGATATTTTTTACCAATTTTTCAGTCGACCTAATTCAAGTGAACTGTTTCAAAAGCAGCACTGTTATCTAACACAACCCAAACCAAACTTCTGCTACTATCTGCATTTACATAAATGTTGTTTTAGACTTTGACAAGGTTAGTTTTAACACTGCAGTGTTCTTAAAATCCTGACTGATTGAAATCAAAACATTAACATTGTTTTTCTTTCTCTAAAATATAGTTTAAAATGGGAGGTTTTAGATGTTTATCATTGACACATTTGGCCCAGTTTACGTTCATTGAAGTGTAGCTAGCCTCCTATTTACGTAACTTTACAACTCATTGATAAACTAATGTTGCCTTTATTATTATTGTTATTTTTTAGGCACTGCAAGCTTTCCATGCTAGCACCACATAGACAACATGAATTGACCATTGTTGGAGGAAAAATTTATTCTATTAAAGACCCTGTTGAAAATGCTATTTCCATAGTTTCTAAGTCTTTTTCACTGCTCTCTATAGCAGTGCTTGAATTTAACTGTTGATTATGACAAAAGGTTAGATGTATTATTAACCTTTCCACTTCATGAAGTTGCTGCAGCCTCCACTCACTCCAGTCACTTCATGATACTGATTGTGTTTGACCCCACAGAACATTATTATTATCTGATTATTGTCTTCATGTCTTGTTGCTGTTGTGAGCATAAATATGTCCACAAATGCATTTGACTAATAAGAATGCTGTTTACATTCAGTTAACAAAATCTGTGTTGCTTTGTGGGTAATTAGAGCTGAATTAATGGATGATTTCCTTTATAGGAAGGACATATCTTAGCTGGACAAAGTAAATTACCTTCCATCAGATCTCAGAGAGAAACACAGTAAATGAGAGTGTTTCTGTCAGTTCAGATCACATAACTGTACTGATGGTCGGTATTGACGTTATACATGAGGAATAATGTTAGTGCTAGCACCACCATAGTGTAAACTGTTACCATAGAAACTATTACTATTCCCCTTTAAAAGTTGTGTGGGTTACAGAAAAAGGAAAAAAACCTAAGAACACTAGTTCTCAAAAGCACTTGACTGACCAGCCGGGGCTACAGTCTTTACAGAAAAATCCCATTATAATTTATGTCTCTTTTTCAGTTCAGGTTCACTTCAGACCCTTTTTCAAATCCTAATGACTTTTTTGGGACTTTAAGAAACAGTTCAGAATGACAGAGCCATGTGAGACATGTAACGCCTGCCGAATTCAGGTTTTCTAGCTAGACCCCTTCCCTCTACCATAGTTATTCACCCCATTTACTGGTTTATTTTTTTTCAAATGTGGTATAGACTGCATGTTGCTTCCACCACCCAGATTACAAGATGCATGCAATCCTCTAACTTTCAGTTCAGAACAGTAGCGACTTTGGATCCATCTTTTCAACAGCTGGACTGCCAAAAAATAAATACATAAATAAATAAATGAACATACTAGGACATGTTTTTGCCGAAGTTCACAGTTTGGACAAGGATACACTGATAAAACCTCACATCATCTCTGTTCTTTATTTTGGGTCAGTTTCTCTTTGTAACTCTTTTCTGGTTAAATTGCCGAATAAAATAGCAATGCTGAAAACGACGAATGACTAAGTAAAAAAAAAAAAAGATGATGTTGAGATACATGTAACTAACTGATCAACCATAAATCTTAAATATCATACCTTGTCATTTCTTTCTCAATTAAATACCCTTTCCTTATACCAGGGATCTCCAAATCCGATCCTCGAGGGTCGGTGTCCTGCAAGTATTCCATGCTTCCCTGCAGCAACACACCTGATTCATATGAAAGGCTCGTAATAGACTTGTGGAGATCAATTGTTAGGAATCAGTTGTGTTTCATTTGGGAAACTTTCAATACCTGTAGGACACCGGCCCTCAAGGACCAGATTTGGAGAACCCTGTGTTTTACTTTATTTTAAACTATTTTATGTTTCTGTACAACTTCAGGTCCTCACTTATATTATTCCACATCACATTTTTAAACACAAATTTTTTTTTTTTGTCTGTGTTTTTACAATTTTTAAAAAAAATTTTAAGAGTTTATATTACCTCTTAAAGAATATATAAGGATTCTGTTAATTATATATTATTTCAAAGTGTGATGTTATTGAGTGAGAGACAGTGTTTAAAGTATTCATGGTGGGTTTTATTAATTATAGCAGGGGTGTCAAACTGAGTCCCTGAAGGGCCGGTATCCAGCAGGTTTTTGTTGT
>JBAMIG010000013.1:18724337-18736012 GCA_037177335.1 Kiunga ballochi | reverse complement strand
GACCAGTATCATGTGGTAAACAACAACATTATGAGTGAAGTTTCTGCCATAAACTGATGCAACATGTCTCACAAACACTATGTATTAAATATGCGACATCAGGCCATAAAGGGTTAAAACGTGCACAGAGTCATTTTGACTCGGCCATCTGGTCAAATTGACTTTTTATTTACAGAAACAGCTAAAGTGCAAAAAGATGTCTATTCACGTTGTTGACAGTAAACGTTCGGATTCAGAAAAATGCTAAAAGATGCTTTTGGCAATCAATGATTTAATCTATCAAACTGGCCCTCAGATGAAGACGGGCAGATCATCTGCAGTGATTGTAACTTCTCACCATCCACAAAGTTCTTGCAAATGAGATTCCAAACTCCTGAGGCAGTTTCATCAGCTTGTCATCGTCTTACAGGAGAGCATGCAAGGATTTCTCACTACTGTCTCTACAATCCCAGTTTTACAGCCGTGCGTGAAAGAGGTTTCAGTAATATGAATAACATTCTTTCCAGTGGCAGGAACAGAATAAGTCCATACTGAACAATCTGCTTTTCATCTTTGTAAATGGACCAAATGTTGTCCCCTTCCTGCCCCACAAATTTGCAGAGACGTTGTTGAAGCGCGGACATTGCAGTGCGTTTGAGCCTCCAACAGGAAAACAGACAAGCTAAATTGTTTAATGGAGCCGATTGTTTTTGTAGCGACTTAAAGGCTATCACAAAAAGAAGAAAGAAAAAATTTATAGTACATTTGTCATTATTTATGTTAGAGTGACAGAGGGCCCTTCTTTTGCACTATTTTTCATTTGCCACCTTAAGTTTAATGTAATGAGCTCATTTTTCTGCAAAATAATGCCGTGGTTCAGTTTGAGATGAGAAAAATGAACTACTGCCTTTAAAACTGCCATTTTCAAAGCCTGTTTTACTGTTGGATTACAGGGTCCTGATTTTTTCTTTTTTTTGTGGGTATATAGACATACATTTCCTGCAAGTAATCACAGTTTTCATATCCTACTTGTAAAATCACAGCTGATCTCATCATTATAAGTTAAACAATTTTGTTTTTACAAAGTTTTTGCTGCAAACCAAAGCATTCCCCATTAAAGCAAGTAGAACCATGTTCAGCTACAACTTGAAGTAATCTTTACTGTATGAGGTTATTGATGTCTGCTGGGCAAGTCGGCTTTACAACATTGCTTCAGCTCATTGAGGTTTGCGGCATTCCTGCATGCACAGCTCTCTTAAGATCTCACCACAACATTTCAGGTGAGGTCTGGAAATGGATTTTTTTTTTTATTGCTGCCGTTCTGTTGCTGGTGTGCTTTGGGTCATTGGTACTGTTGTATGTTCTAGCTTCAGAAATGTTTTAGCTGTTTTTCACATGACCTCATTTTAAATTAAAAGAGTTCATCTTCAATTCAATATATACAAGAACGGTCCCAAGTCTATATCTGTATTCATTCAGCTTTTAACAGCAGTAAGATTTGAACTACAAATTATAACAAAATAAATCTCATATCAAAGGAGACATATGATGCTTTTAAATCCTTCATTTTAACATGCAAATCAATCATTTATTGTCTATAAAGTAGAACCGCAATGCTTTGGTGTGAATTCCTGGTTTTTCTTACTCCACACACACATTATAACCCTGTAGTGAGGTACGTCTTCAGAGAGAATCATTTTGGTGTGATGTCTTTAAATGTGAATGAGGCATGTTAATCCCCACCAGAAAGTTCAACTCTGCCCTGTTCCGTCATTTTTGTAGCATGGTAGTGATACACAACTTTATTAGGCAGACCCACGATATTGCAATTTAATGGGTAAAAAAAATGCAATAGAGAAACCAAAAAAAGGATACAAACTCATAAATATGACCTACAAGAATATAGAATAAAATTTATGCACAGTATCAGGAGGGAATAAAGTGTTTTTTTGCATTCCTAAATACTTAAAATTTAATTTAAGGGCTAAATAATGGGATTTTGCTTGATATGTCCCTTTTAAATTATATATATAACTTTATTTTCTTAAAACTAATTTCACTTAAATAAGGAAAATAAATGATGACACCTAAGTTCAGTATTATCACGGATAATTAAAAGAAATACCACCTTTACTGTGAAGCCTTGCCAATAAATAAAACTGTGTATTTGCTCTCACTTCCTTCCTGTGCTAAACTCATGTCTGTTATTTGTTACATCTCTGGTATTAATGGATAAAGGTGGAAGACAGCCCGGTCTTGGTCAGTATTTCTCTATCAGGGCACTTTCATTCCCCAGAGACTCATTAGACCAACCATCCAGTGTGCAATGTGCAAGTCTGTGGGTAGAAGATGCACTCAGCTTGCACAAAGCTATGAAGTAAAAGCTTGATGTCCTCAATGAAACCTTCTAAAAAACATTTAAATGGGAAGTTTCTTTGATGCAGTTTTTTTTCTTTATATTCTCCCCTGTTGTTATGTATAATTTTATCAATTCCAGTAGCAAAAGAAATATGTCATTTATCTAATAACAATAACCAAAAAACAACACAATAAAGTATTATTATTGATCGATTATAGCAATGTGGTTTTAAGTTTTCTCATGTCACACAGTTTGAACATAGCTGACCTGACACGGCGTTTCTCCTCCTGCTTCAGAAATAGTCATTTTTAATATCCTATGTGATATTAAATATGTGATATTAATATGTGATTACCAGACCCATTTTTTATTGTTTATCCTTGCTAAAGAATAAAAAAAAGTCCACCTACAAAGCACAACAGAAAAAAAAGACAATTTTAATTGATTCAGATTAGGTTTTTATGTTAGATTTTTCTGTTTATCTGCCTCTGGCAGCATCAAGAAGAGCACTTAGAAAAGCTACTAATCAATTAAACAAAAGGAGAGTTGTTTACCACATTCTGTAGTGGTTGAACATTCAGTCTTCTTTAGTTCAGCACCTCTCCTGGCTACATGAAAACAAAACAGAAATTAAATACTTGAAATAGATGTCTTTAATCTGACAGAGAACAACCACATTTTCCACAAACAAACAAGTCTTTCTGATCACTGGCCAGACTCACATATCGTCTTTGCCTCTCTTTTTTTTTTCTTTTTTTCTACAGCACCAAATCCATGTTTGAGAATGTCTTGTGATTTCATGTGTCTGCTCAACCCAACGGGGGCCAGATGTACCTGCCCAGAGGGAAAAGTGCTGGTCAACGGCACCTGTAGCGATGTCAACATCTCAGGTAGGCAGGTTTTACTTTTTACTAGCGTAACGATAGCAAACGCTACCCCTGCATGGACTCCACTTCAGCTTCACTCCGCTGTGATTGGGACATTAGACGCATTAGTCTAATAGATAAGATGTAACTGCTGCACACAGCAGCGCAGTAAATAAAGTGAGCTGTTCTGTTGTGAAGGTGAACTGTGCCGCCCCCCCTGTGAGAATGGAGGCCGCTGCTTAGCCAATGAGAAAGGAGACTGGAGGTGCTACTGCTGGCCTGACTTTTCCGGAGAGCGCTGTGAGGTTAACCACTGCACAGACTACTGCCTAAATGGGGGGACCTGCATGGGCTCACCACTGGGTAAGGGTGCTTAAAGATGCAAAGATGTCGAAAACCATCTGATGCATGTTTCTGTTCAAATATTCCTGTTCATCTCTGCAGGGTTGCTGACACTCCAGCACATTTCACATTCGTCTGTTCTCGCCAACTGTTCATTGGTATTCATAAAAACAAGTATTTGTTATGTATTTATGATGTTATTGTTGCTAAATTCAGGCATCTGAGTATGTAGGTAAAGATATTTCAGTCATACAGAGGAATAGTTTACATCTATGTGTGGGCAGAAGAAAGGTATCGTTTTTCCAATTCGTTTTATTTTATAGTTACTTGCCAATTTCATTCTGCAAATGGATCTGAAGCATGTCATCTATAAACCACGTCAAGACCTCATGGCATGCTTTTTTACAATGTGTCACAATGTGTCAGGGCCTTAATCATCACACAATGTTTAAAAGATTTACTGGCCCATATATGGTTTAGTGCTGTTACGTGGAAAGAACAGAATTTATTCGAGTCATGAGCCTTTCTTTTTGAGATCTGCTGGGTACCGCATCATGGTTCAGCAGAAGTTTGGTCCGACAAAGTGATTCATCACTTCGACTCGGACCATTGTTGTTTGTTTTTAATTGCAGAAAGGTAGCCTAGAAAGTGTTCTTTTGTGAAGGGAAGCTGATCATTTCACTTTCTCAAATGGTTCATAAATCCTAGATGGGGTGTTATTTATTTTTCATGGGTAGCAACAAAATTGGAAAAATATTTGTTACCCACACCAGATACAGTATTTTTCTGGCTTTGCAAGGAGACCAAAGCTAAAAGGAAAAGCTATTTCAGCACAAAAAGGGCAGGAGTCTGATCTTTAAGAAACTCTTTTAGATGTTTGTTGGATCAGCATTAGCCAGAAATGGATCTTAGTACAAACATTGTGCGTTCACTGAATGAAAATGCAGCTATGAGAGTTAACAACAACTTTGTGTTAATAAATTTGTTCACTGAGCAACTAAAAGTATTCATTTGTTGCTTCATTAGCCACTCAGAAACATGCAGTTACTCACACAATCAGCCATAGTTTGCAATTAAAAACTACCATTGACTTCAGACTATGTACAGAGAAAAGCTATTAGAAAAAAATACAGAAGTGTTCAAGCATTCACTTTTTCACATCCTGGCTACCACTGTTCTCTGCTCCTGTACTTTACATCCACACACATGTTTTACCACAATTTTATCATCTACATCTTTTAACCTTGGAGTATACAGCTGCAACATCATGTGTAAGAACATAACATGTTTGTCAAACAGCTTAGGAGTGACTGGAGTAGCATGACTTGATGAATAACCATCATCCTCTTGCATTGTCTGCTTGGCAAGCTTCCATGAGTTCAGCCATTCAGAACCCACTTGAGCTAAATCTTCTCATTCTCTGGAGGACTCCCCCTGGAAAGAAACACTTCTTCATTTTATAATAATTACAGTCTGTCTGGTGTTATGATGCGAGCAAAGCTAAATTAGAGGTACCTAAGATTCTCCTTGGTTAAACTTTTCTACATTACATATGCCAGTGGAACGATTTGTCTATTGTGCTGCTGTAAAAAAAAAAAAAAAAAGCTTAAATATTTTGATATAATCTTAGGTAAGAACTGTATTTATGGTTTTTTTTCAAACTAGTGAAAAGTTAGGATGCTTTTAAATAACCTTACCTTGACTTACCATCTTGCATACCATCATGCCGACACTGCAAATAAGATACATTTTATTTTATTTCTTACTAAAATAAATAAATAAATAAAAAAACACCAAAACAATAAGAAAATAGATCCTCATAATTGATCAGATTCAGATAGCTTCTGTTTTATACTACTGTTTTTCTCAGTGCTGAAGTGCAGAAACAAATAATTTAATCATTTTTTGGGTATTTTTTAAATTAAATAATAGGATAGTTTGAATGAGTTTAATTGGTTACAAGCCTTGCATGAAAAAATACTTTAAAAATAGAACAACTGTACCTGTAATAATATATATATATATCCTTTTTTTTTTATTGCTATGCTGAACATTAAGTTGGTTTGAACTGATTAAATATGTCTGTTTACCGAATGTCATCCAGTAAAGTAAGATGAAAGTCCTCCAAATGTTTCACTTTGAATAAGTCACATCTGCTGCATTTAGGTAGATCGGGCTTCTATCCTATTCAACCCTCCTCAGAGAGTTGGGTTAAAACGTTGTTCATTTGATATCTGAGTTTTGAGAGCCTTGTTTTTTATTTCTAGCATTTACATCCTACCATTCCTTCATTCAATGTCCGTGACATAAAAGGAAGCCAGGACATATAGTATTTCATTACCTGAAAGAATGTCTGTCTGCCAGTCATGTTAAATGATCCTGCATCATGCACAACTGACCTTAAGCTGAGTTAAAGTTGCAGCGCCAGATATTTGCATTCCTGTTTTCTGATAGACGGCTGTGTGGATAAAGTTATGCTGCCATTGGTGCTGTGTCTTTTGTTTTTGTTGAGGTTTTTCTGCACTAAGCGCACATCCTAAGCAAAAGAAAATGAGGTAAAATGATTGAATGGAGATGAGAGACAGTGAGAGAGAGAGAGAGAGAGAGAGAGAGACAGAGAGAGAGAGACAGTGAGAGAGAGAGAGAGAGAGAGAGAGAAAGATTAAAGTAAATAGATTTCCTCAAAGCTCCTGCTTAATGATAAAAAATAAACTGAAAGCAAGCCCGCTATCAATTAAGGACTGGAATAGTTCCAGTTTTATCTATAAATACACAAGGTGTGTCTGAATCCCTGCTCTCGTGCCTTTGACTGGTTTATCAGCACATAAATGGAACTTTTGGCAGGAAAATTCACTGATAAACCACAGATGGGTTGCCTCATTTCCTGTGTTTTTTGCATTCATAGCAATGAATGGATCTTTATGCTTGATTAAATTTGAAAAAGAATAATTAAAAGAAAACTAATGGACTACGAAACCAATGTGCTGTAGTACAATTTGCCACTGGTTATCTTACCGTTTAAATAAAACCCATCTTGGTTTTTTCTACACTGGCTGCAGAATTTAGATTTAAAGCACACATTAGCTTTTATGATTACCAGTTAATAGATGGTAGACTAGAAAAAGTTATCTGCCAATCAGAACATTGAATAACCAATATATTACCATTAGCTACTTTTAGCTAATCAAACAAAATGTTGTGATCAATCATTTGTAGGATATGTTAAGAATTTCCATCAACATGCATTTGTTCATTCTTTTTAGTCAAAACTACCAACAGTGACAGAAATATACAGAAATTATACTTTCATTTGATAAAGTTTAAGGGAAAAATACTCAGTTTCTATATGAACTACAAAGCTTTTGCTATTTAATAATGTAATGTTGTGTTTATATGTGTCAATTCACCTCTAATATCCATCCACCTGTTAATTTTCTTCCACATATCCCGGTTGGGTTATGGGGGCAGCAGAGTTTCCATTTCCCATGTCGCTTCTTCCTTTCAGCTTGTTCGGACAGTTCTTCAGACTTGTCTGATCATTCTCCCTCTGTGGCCCTTGTAGGACTGAATTTAGTATTGAAAACACTTCATTCCACAACAGTGTAGTGGCACAGAAATAGTTTTTTCATTCTAAACTGACTATATTTTGTTTCATAAACCAAAACAAAGTCTGACTGAAAGTGAAGCACAAAAATAAAAAATTGTTCAGTATTTGGCGAGTTGGAGCTTAAAGCATCCTCTGTTGTTCTGTACCATGATAATGAAGACCCCCACAGTTTTTTATAAATTAATTTTTTGTCATTTCTACAGCTCATCTCTGATGAAGCAGGCTGATAATGCTTTATTCCCGGTGTAATGCTTGGCTGGAACTTTTTGCTGGATGAAGTAGTGATTCCTTTGTCATGACACATATCATATTATTTGATCATATCTACTATAGTGATAACGCTAAATGGACTCATATGGCAAATGGACTCATACTTATATAGCGCTTTTCCAGTCTTATCGACCACTCAAAGCGCTTTACACTATACAGTCACATTCACACACACACTCACACCCTGATAGGCACATCAGGGGGCTGGTTGGGGTTCAGTGTCTTGCTCAAGGACACTTCAGCATGTTGTCAGGGGAAGCCTGAATTGAACGCCCAACCTTCCAGTTGAAAGACAACTGCTCTTCCACCTGAGCTACAGCTGCCAGCAGATCTATCTCTGTGTGCATTAATCAAGGTGCAGTCTCAGAAGTAACATCCTCCCACTTTGAAATAACTATAGAAGGAACAAACACTATAATCCCATTAAAATACAAAAGACCCAGATTTTTGCATGAAGTGGTTCGCATGGAAATGGACTCAAAACAGCAGAAACACAAGGTATATGATATGTCCATAATTATATTCTGATGCATGTCAGACCATAGGTGCACACATATTTGCCATTTGTGTGCACAGAACAAGAAAATCATCACATATGTGATGATAAAAGTAAAAAAAATATTACATATAAAAGTACACATTTGTTAAAAATAGAATTAAAGGACAATAAATATTTTCCAACTTAAAGACGGTGTAAAATAATAGAAGTAGATTGTTTTTAACTGCATGGAGCCTTGGTGCTGCTGCTTCATAGTGAAGTGCAATCATCTCGCATTTTGACTTATAAGACTAATTTGCCTTTAGCTTCTGTGTAGCTGTTATATCAGAAATTATGTGTGTTCATTTACAAGAAAACATCACACAGACTTTCTGTTGTATCTGTTGTTTGCTAGCTGGGCTGTCAGGCTAAATGGCATTCAGAACTGTAAAGGGAGAGATGAGCTGGCCTCTTCATCCTGGAGAGAGGAGGAGGGGGTCAGCATAGAAAAGACAGGGTAACTTGTAGCTCAGGCAGTCTTGGTGAAAAAAAGAATAATAATAAAGGAGAAGTTTCCTGGGGTTTTGTTTGTCTGTCTAGAGTTTTGTGGCTGCCTGCTAGAAAGTCTTTACATTTTTCTTTTTTAGTAATAAGTCCTCATTTATTCAGTCGGACTCTTTCCAAAGTAAATATCTTTATAAATGTGTTTATATTTATAAAAGATGTCAGATAGATAGTCAGATAATTTGAAATATTTGAAAGTTAACTATACAGTGTATAGACTTGCTCTATACTTCGTGTTTATATGAAAACCACTAAGAAACACTACTTAAGATTATTTCTCGTACTCATTATTGTATTAAATTAATTTAACACCAGTCACTAGTCTACCACTGAAAAAAAAGACAAAATAGAATAATAGTAAATGTACAGAAAAACATTGATTTTTTTGGCACATTGTGTAAATGTGGAGTGTAAAACAACAAGTGGCATAGTGTGACCTACATGGTTAGACTTGAGTCCATGGCAACATTGCAAAAAGTTGCAAATTGTGTTAAATTACCCTTTAAATCAGTCTCCAGCTCATGCATGTCCATTAAGAAATGTCACTCTGTCACTGAATGGAGCTGATGTAAAACATGTCAAACTGCAATAGGAAGTCAGAGAAAAGGTTTATATATATATATATATATATATATATATATGTTACAACCCCTTTAAAAAAATAGGGGTATGGGGTCTATAACAACTTAAGATATAACAATTTATTTAACAAATATTCCCAGATCAACTTTACACAATAACTAAAGGTGTCCAAATGTCAGTTATATCTTTTCTGGTACTATACCTACAAGACAAAAGAGACCTCAACAAGGTTATATAGTAAATTACAATTAACAATATTTAAAATAATTTACAGGGAACACAAAATACTCTCAAAAAATCAAATAAATCCAAAGTAAAAAATCCAAAAGGCAATTAACACAAATGAGAATTTCTCTTCTCAATTAAACATAAAAAGCATAACTATGCATCAAAACCAAAAGCAAAATCTAAATTCATCAAACCACTAAGAGTATACTCAAGTTCCAAACAAAAGTTTAATTCTCTAAAACTTTCCAAATGTTCAAACCAGCGCTCCCAATCCCAGAGACAGACTGAAGCCAGAAGGATACAGCTGCCCTGATTGTAGGTCGTTTCCTCTATTTTAAAGTCCATGGAGCAGGTTGATTGGTCAGGAAGGAGGAAGTAGGAAGTGAATGAGTCCAATGAGTGTGCCGGTGATAACAGGGACTTATTATCAGCAGGTGATGTGAATGATGACTTGATGGGATGATTGATGATGGTCTGGATCCAAATCTGCAGCTCAGGTGGAGTTTCTTGCAGAGTTTACCATTCATCCTCAGGCCACAGGCTTGGGGAATGAAATTACATGTATATAGACATTTAATTTCCAGCCAACAGACGATCTGGCCAACTGACAAGGGTCACGATCAGATCATCTATCACCATGTGTATGAAATTAATCCAAAAAAGAGGCAAATTTGTGGTTCTTCTCTACTCTTTCAGTGACTCGCAAGTTGTGTTTTGCTTTCACCTTTGTTTAGGTGAACCAGTAAATGCATGTCTGTCACAACTCAAATGGTAGGTGGTGACAAACAACAAGGGAAGGGCAGACTCAGGTGTTCTACACAAAAGTACACTTTTTTTAATAAAGAATATTACAGGAACACAAACAACCCGCCGTACAGCCTAAACCAGCTTAAGTCTGAGAGACACAACGAGCTCAGGCTGGAGATCTTCTTGAAAAGGTGGCAGCTCACAATAATCCCAGCTGTGGCGTATGCCACTGATGACGCACCTGCAAAAACAAATTAAACACAGATAGGGTGCTCAAGCCATCACAGTGTCACAGAGAATAATTTTGTCGCATGTTCACTTTCACCGCCAAATAATCTGAACTGATCACCTTTTGTTTAATTCCAAATCAGGCAGAACAGCTTGAACTGTC
The DNA here is from genome assembly GCA_037177335.1 of Kiunga ballochi. Taxonomy (NCBI): domain Eukaryota; kingdom Metazoa; phylum Chordata; class Actinopteri; order Atheriniformes; family Pseudomugilidae; genus Kiunga; species Kiunga ballochi. Next base: position 18,725,599 of record JBAMIG010000013.1, on the reverse strand, counting down.
ACATCATTATGAGGACCGTGAAAGGGTCACACTGTTTTTAATAATGTCACCCAGAAACAGAGGGCAGTTGTGGTCCCAATGTAAGGCAAAATAATGAGAAAGGCAAAGTCACCCAAAATGAGACCTCCCAACACGCATGTTAAACTTAGTGATTCACTCCCTGTACATCTGCTAAACTTGAGGATAATTGATAAAAGCACTTGTCAAGATATGTTAACAACATCCTTGTGCTATTGGATCAGAGATGGTCTTAGTTGTCAATAATTTAAGAGGTCTTTCTATTTCAAATCTCTTATTATTTCATGACTAAAAGTTGCATCAGTAATTACCAAGCAGTAAAGGCACATTTCAAATGTGTAAAAAATAATGTCTGATAAAAACCACACTGCTGAGGTTAAGTGAGGTTCATTCCAAGTATTGGTTAGGATGGAGCCTGCATACTTCCCAATTAGAAATGTTTAACACATGTCTGACAAGGAGAGTAGATATAATGAGGACACATTGGAGGAATTATATTATGTTGCAATGGACATGGAAACTGTTTGCATGGACCTGGAGGCCATACATGGGTAAAAGGTGTAGCTCAGTTACAGAAGCCACCCAAAATAAATATGTGCTTTAAAATCAAATATTGAAGCATGATTCTTTTTCTTTGCACATGACTTACGTATACCTGCGTTACATTTATTTAGAACAGATCTTGATTAATGACGGATGGAGGAATTGCTATTAGCAGAAATGGCTCACAACAAAAACGTCTGAAACTTGGCTGTGGTCCTCCTGTGACAGTGTCTCTAGTAGCCTTTTTTTTAGTAGCCAGATTGACCACAACCATGAATCAATGTATAGTTTTAGCCCCACTGGCAACCTGTCCATGTTATAACCTGCCTGTTAGTATCATAGACTAAACAGAGGTCAAGATGCATCAGCAGCATCAATGAAAAACATACCCGTCCCAGGAAGCAGGTATGGAATACAAATGGATGTGGGGGTCTATTTTACTCATAAGCTGATATTAGTTACTATAACTAGGAGAAACCCAAAGGAAAATGATACTTGTGGTTCAGTTTGTTACGGAAGCCGACAGCGGTCATACTCGCATGATTTTTTACCAGTGTTTTCTCGTGATAACGAGATAATTATTCCGTTATCACGAAATAACAGACTTTGTTTTCTCGTGATAATGGGATAATTATCTCGTTATCACGAGAAAACAAAGTCTGTTATTCCGTGATAACGGATTGTGTCTATTTTCGGTATGG
>JBAMIG010000013.1:18706532-18720746 GCA_037177335.1 Kiunga ballochi | reverse complement strand
TCTATCTATCTATCTATCTATCTATCTATCTATCTATCTATCTATCTATCTATCTATCTATCTATCTATCTATCTCAAAATACTTGTTTCAGACAAAAGCTTGAGTGGCACACATGGGAAAATAAAGATGACTCTCAGGACTGCTTTAAAAATGAATACCTCATCTGCTATAATCACATGCCGCTCTGTGTTAAAAATCTGTCCTAGGAGGAAATTGGAAATCCATTTGAAAGGCCAACTCTCTATTTTTCAAATGCCCATTGTCCACTGTAGTTAAATTGAAATTTGCGGTCACCTCTCACAAATTCCAGGGGATAGAATCAATTTCTATGCAAATTATTACTTCTTATTGGACGAGGTTAACAGATCCTGATAATGCGGTTTATTATTTGCTCCAAAGACCAGAAATGATATGAGATGATGTATATGCTGGTGTCAAGAAATCATAAAGTTTGACCTTAATACCCTGAGTAAATGTGTATTTCATCAAGCCAACCACGAAATGCATAACTTGCAGGGCTGACTTACTTTAATTGTGTTGATAAATTTTTGCCTTAGATGTGTTTAAACGAGAAAGAGAGAATTAAAGCGAAATATATATATGAGTTAAAAACACACTATTTCATGCATTTGTTTTCTGCTACAGTATGGAAAATCTAGTTTGGTCAATAGCTAAGTAAATGCCCATCATTTCCCAAATTTGAACTCCTAACATTGTGTTTTGTATTAGTAGTTAGTTTTCCCTGCAGCTGTGACTGAGTGGCTATCTTTAGCCTAAGCCTTTAGCTTCAAAAGCATCATTTTGTCAAAGTAAAAGGTGTTCTTGATGTTGCAAAACATTTTTATCACTTTGAGTTTTTTTTAAAAGCCTTTTCTGCACAACATTTTGAGAAAGGACTGGATAAGGATGTGTATGCAGGATTGGAAAACAGCATCCTTCACGTCATTTTTAAGTCTTTTTTTCATTTAATGAAATGATATAGCTTTGACAGGGTCTGAGTTATCCAGATGAAAAGAAAATATGCATAATTGTATTTATTCTGATTCCAGTAATATGAAAATATGGGACATTAACACCACGCACTATTTTTTTTTACATGGACTTGAGCTAACCTATTACAATTAGCCATTCTTGCAGCACGAACGTCTATGATGTTGAGCAGGTTTTTAGGAAAACAACAGTCTTGACTTTGGTACATGGTGGTATTTAATTAAAAAAGTCAATTTTTAATTTTTTTTATCAACAACAAACTTTTATATTACTTCAATTTTATATGTATCAATTTACTTGCAATTGTCCTACATCTTTTTTTTAAATTTACATATTATACAACATGCCAACGATTTTATTTTTTGATTAAGGGACATAATTGCCGAGCAAAAAATAGAAAATAGCATCAAAATCATCAAAAATATATATTTCTTTCATTTAAACATGTAGATCTTGTAGGTGTTACCAAACTGATTTATTCTCTGCAGATTTTCTTGCTAAGCTTGGTGAAAAGTAAAAATGATTTGTGTCATAATTTACATTTTTAATGCACTCAATGACAACGCAGCACTGACTTACTACATTTTCTAGCTGAAGCTGCTAAAAGGACTTAGTGTGTCAGTCTCCATTCATCAAGCAACCAACTGTTCAACAACATACATTCTCTGGGCCCTTTTATCACTCCCAACACAATGTTTTGCAGCTGCACGTCAGGGTTCAAGAATCAACGTTGTGATGAGCTGGCCAACCCCTGCGATTACTTCTGTCAGAATGAGGGGATGTGCACATTAACAGCTCTTAACAAACCTCGCTGCAAGTAGGTCCCTCTCACCTCTCCAGCTGTGTTCAAAGCCCGCTCACCCCCTTTGTACACACACCCACCTCCACTCCATCTGGCTTCATTTCAGCCTAGGTTCAGAAGATCTGGTGCCTCCTTGCAGCAACCTGTCATGTAATAAGTGCTGGAGAAAGTATTGTTTGCCGAAAAAGGTGGTACGCAGTAAACACAAAGATAATAAAAACTAAACTACTCAGACTGAAATAGTACTGTAAAGTTTTTTTTTTGTAGTTTACAAGAAAAATTTGTAGAATTTAAATATAATTCTTGACAGCTCTATTATTCCATTAACAGATATAAACAAACCCCAAATGCTTAGTAAAATTTCTGTTTTTACGAGAATTGTTGGCCACTTTTGTTTCTTTTATATTACAATATCTAACACTATCTAACTCAATAATTAATGTTGAGAATTGAAAGAAAGAAATTAAATTGCGTAACTTGCTTAAGTTCCAAGTAAACTAGTATTTTGTCATTATTAACGATCAATTCTACAGTGATCTAATTAGTGGACTTAAGGATCTCTTTACTCTCTTACTTTCATATAGAATACTTTCCAAAACATTTGCCTCCCTCGCTCAAAACCCTGTTTTATTGATATCTGATTCTTGCCTCCTGGTGGACACATTTGCACCTTAAAATTTCCTAAATCACTCTGTAAAAACTTTTTAAAGAAAATTATTGGACATTTGATATCCTCAAGGTTTAAATAGATCTTTAAACTTTAAAGACTAACTTGACAATTTGCAATTAGTTATGTGATTTTTTTTAAATTATTTCTCATTAGACAAATTATTTTGACTGAAAATATATTTAAAAAGAATCAATGATATGGAAAAGCTGCAAGTTAGCATTGAGCACCACCTCAAAACAAAATTTCTGCTGTCAAAATATTAGGTGAGATAGAAAGGACTTGTTGCACTATAAATCAGTGGTGTAAGCCTTTGTACACACAATAAAGGTATGTTTCTTTTCCAGAACATAAAGAGATACAAATGGTAGAAACTACCATGAGGGATATATTGTAATATATTGCATGTAAAGCAGCAGCTATATCATTACAGCTTGAGCGGTTGCTAGCTAGTGTAGCACTTCTTACCATGAAAGTTGCTGCATGTCTCAGCACCATCGTTCCCCTTACTGCCACCCTTTCACTCATCTCATGCAGTCCTCACCTTGCATAATTAACCAAAGGAAAATGAAAACATAGTACTGTCTATGTGATGTGGACATCAGTCTGTCCGTTTGCAACCTGTGCATGATCTCAAGCTCCAAATGCACAAGTAGCCTGAAATTTCATTCAGTTTATCAGAGGCAAATATGCAATATCTTTTAAGCAAGTTAAGAGTTTCTTCTTTCCAGGTTGTTCTTTCTTTGTTTTTGCCTTCTAAAGAATATCGAACTCAATGTTACTCCCAATTTCTCATTAAAATTCATGTCAATGTGACATTTCGTCCTACCGAGCAATGATTTATTTCCCACATCCATGGGCCTGCATTCTTATTTTTGATAGCCTGATGTTCTGAGTGCATGCAATTTAGAATAATTTCATCACTCTGCCGCACCCACCAAATCACTCATGCCTTACAGACCCATCTGCGACACTGGTGTGAAATTGCATATCACCTCTTCTAACAAGGGTCATGCATCACTACCATTGGATTCCACTGGAACACAAATGCGATGAAGATTTGCTGTCCTGTTGTCGTTTCTTTGATACACTTTTGGTTTTTGTGTTTAATACACTGAATATTTGACATGTAAATCCACCCACATTGTTTATGGACACCACTGTACATAGTGATGGGTTGTGTTGGATCACAACACTCATGGTGGCACTGAATCTAATGTATTTTATGAGCCACACTTGCATCGTGCATATTTTAATTTAGCAAAGATGTGTTAAGCTGTTTTTGAATGAAAAGGGAAATTGTTAATAACAACTTTTTTATATTTCTTTTGTACCTTTTTTTAGATGTTCAGCCAATTGGGCAGGAACACAGTGTGAGAGACCAGCACCTAAAAGCAGTAGATCGGACAATACAAGTGGAGGTACGGACGGATTGGGAGCTTTAGTTTAGTACAATAATAAATAAATACAAATGCTCAATCTGTGTAAATATTTATGACTGTGCACTGCCCTCCTGTTGTGTCAGAGTAATGGTTTTATGTGTCATGCTTTTTCGAATTGCTGCATTATTCCCTGAATAATTGTAATGAAATACTTTGAAACATTCTTGAAATCAGGCAACGCAGTCTGACATTCAAGCTCAAGCTTTATTGAAGTTCTGGCAATATGAGTCAGAGAATTGTTTCCAACCCAACAGAAGTGTGTGTGTGTGTATCTGTGTTTGGGAGCTGTGCTTGATATAATTTTTCAAAATACAAAAAAAGATCTGAAAAAGATTTTAAATGTTGATGCATAAAAACAAGCATGCACGCTTTCATTAAAGCATCTTTTTGAAGCATTTTATCTGTAGGCAGTCTTTCTTTTGCCTTTTTTCAATAGGCTTTTAAAATCAATTCAATTAAAAGCTCAAATATTTTCTTTCATTACAATCATAGCAGTTAATCACAAAGTACTGTGTGTTTTATTTTGGAAATCCTTCTAATGAAGTTAACCAAACTGGCATTAAGAAAAAATACAAACTAAAGTTGGCTTCTGTTGGAGCCTCAGTCACAAACCAAATCCTGATAATCTCTCATTGCTTAACACCATCTCTCCTCTGTCTGTCCTCCAGGAAGCATCGCCATCATTGTGCCTCTGGTCCTGTTGGTCATTTTGATTGTTATGGTGGTAGTAGGTGTTTACATCTGCAGACGAAGGCAAAGGTATGTAAGGACATAACAGAATGAATAAAAGGCTTCTAAGCAAAGAAATTGCATTCAAATAAAATATTTGTTACTTATTAAATGCTGTTCAGAATAGTTTACTTCAGATCCAACCGCACAGCAAGATTATATTCTCCAAGTGTGCCAAGCAGTGATGTGTTGTGTGGAGCTGTGCGGTGCTGGGCAGCATACTGACCTGTACGTTGTGTCTCATGTTAATGATGGCTCGCTCCACAAACACACACATCCACACACCTCAGGGGAAAGCGTGTCCAGAGGCAGCCCATGGCGAACGGAGGAATAAACGTGGAAATTGGAAACCCATCATACAACATGTATGAGGTGGACCATGACAACCATGCTGATGCAGGAAGCCTGCTGAGACCCAACTTCACACTGGACCCTCACAAGGTGGGCTTGATGAATTAATAGAATTTGATATTGGAACATTTTTGTGATAAAAAAAAAGATAAAGTAATGACATTTTATATTTGCCGTCAGTAATAGAAACGTCAAGTTAAGTTATTATAATGAGTTATTGTAATTAATTAAATAAAAAGCTTTGAAGGTGTGATTAAAATCAGACTTTTTCTCTTTGATCTGAACAGTAAAATGATCTGTATGCCCAGATCTCTACAAAAAGAGCCGTGTCAAAAATGTCTATTTTACATATTAAGCAGCATGAATATTTCACAAAGAAGACTATTTGGATACATTCATGGTGACGTGTGTTGCTGCCTTTAACACATCCTTGATAAATACTGTAGCATCGCTTAATCTAATTGACCTTGACTTATGCCATCTCATTTTTTACCTGCCAGATTTTCTCTTTGCTGAACTCTCTTTTATTCAGAAACAGCAACAACAGAATGTCCAAAATCCTTAAAACGACTCCCAAAGACTTTCTAACATAATTGAATTTCCTTTGCTCCACTTCCAGTAGCAGTTTATAACATGTTGTCGGAGAGAACATCATAGAAAAGCACAGTGGCCTATGTGGAAAAGCTAGTGTGTTAGTGTGCATTCATTTACAGGAACCATGAACGAAGAGGACTAACATTCAGTATATGAAATGAATCCTAACACCTTCACTGATATTAATAGCTCACCTGCTAGAGCTGGGAGCCTATTTCTGCTTCTCGTGCAACCAGCTTTAACATCCGTGCTCTGAGGTCTGCTTGGCTGTTTTTTTTTTTTTTTTACAATGTGCTGATTTAAACCTGGACTACTGGCTGTGTTTCACTAAATTTATTAAAGCACCAGTTTTATACATAACCTCTGGACTGATTATTAGGTTGAGGCATGTTATTTTTTTTTTTTTTTGCTGTATATTATTGCTGATGCTTGTTGTGTTTCAGGGCTGGTGTGTAAAATCCAGTGATCCTCACACCTTGGGCATCAATTCTGTGCCCAAGGAAGTAATCCCTGGACAGGTGAATTTTACATACTTAAATTTTAAACGCAGATAAAACATATTTTATATTAAAAACTGGCTGTTGCCAGTTACTGTGCCCTTTGGAGTTATTATTTGTTATGTAAAAATGTACTTTTTCTTTATACAAACTAACCACTTTTGTTAGAAGTTATTCAGAATTCATAAATTATATTTAAAACTGTTTACTTTTAATGTGGCACTGAAGTAACTTATATAGAAGTCTGTGCAAACAATGGGATTGCATGTTTTTACTGTATATTTAACTGGAGTTTTTAATGCTTGCTTGCTGAGTCATAAAATACTATTATGCATGAGTTTTCTGTCATTTCCCAGGGTCAGAAATGTATTTTAATGCTCCGCATTTGGAGAACCTCGCTTAAGGCTGCACTAATCAGCTTTCTATTAATGAACTTTTTCTCTCTCTCTCTCTCTCAAATCCTTCTCCGAGCCTCTTAAGATATTTTCTTAAGCAAATTTTTACGCATTCCCGAACAGCTTTGAAATGTGAATTATCAGTTTGGTGGTGCAGCACGCAGCTGTTTTCAGCTGTGATAAACATTCAGCATTCAACTCCCTCAGCACAAGGCAGCAGCTAGACGGAAAAACAAAGCGGAGGCCTAGATAGATCCAGGAAGTGCCGTAGACTGTAATGAGCTATAAGCAGAGTGCAAATTGGACTTCCTCAAGGGGCCAAAATATGACTCCGGATTAATGGATTTAGCTTTTTTAATAATGGATTTGTAATGTAAATAATCAACTGTTTGCCAACAGCTATTGAAAGATGCAGCAGTCTCTAATGCCTCCAAGTCACCCAAGAAAAATAAAAATATAAAACTATGTTAGTGCAGCTTTAGGGTTTTCTCTTCTGTGCAGCCATCCTAATTAATAAATAATCACTCTTATTCTTGCCATCGCCTTCTTTTTCTCTTGTACAGCCCATAAACTACTCTAACCCGGTGTATGCAAAGATCTATATCGATGGGCAAAACTGCCGGAAACCTGTCATCAGTATCGACGAGAGGAGAGAGCTACTCCCAAAGAAACTCGAGGGGACAATTCATGAAACCGCCGCATAGCCTAACTTTACACTTTATACTTCTTTTTTTTACCACAGTGTATAATGTATAATAAAAAGGAGCAAACCAGATTTTTCTATTAGCATCAGCATAATGTCTTTGTTGGTGTGTTCAAGAGTTTTATTTTCCATTTATGGTTTCCTTTCTGTTGTTTGTTAAAGATAAGTTATACAGCGCTATACTGTATACTGTACTGAAGTAAAGCTGCTCATTTGCAAAAACTTTATTAACACCATAAGCCACTCTTGCACAGTTCATGTGATAAAAATGCTGTGCAACAGTTTATACCCACATATGTTTCTTGCTTAAAAGGAATATAGATACCATGTTACTTTGTCATGAAGAGAAGGGGAGATTTGACTAAATTTCCCTGAGCAAATGTTTGTATAGAAGGATTTTTTTCTCACCTATGCTGTATGGACCACAACGCTTCTGAGCAGTGAAACTTGAAATTCTTGAAGCATTTGGCTTGTTTTATTTTCCCATGTTTTCCTGCTCTGCACCAGGTGGATATACTCACTAAAGACCGTCAAACGAACACGGTCTTTTACTCACACCATATGTAATTCCACAGTTGTTGAGTCTTCTTCGTTTCTATGGATTTCAACCTATATTCGTCCTGCTTCAGCGGAACAATACCGTCCGTGTAAGCTAATTAATCCTCTGATGACAGAGATTAGAGCTCACGCTGAATGTTCACCCATCAGATTCCTGCACCCTATACTGTACGCTAGGAGGACAGATACCGAATACCATATTTTTCTAGAGCTCACATGCCAACAGATGGATTACAGTTGTAGATGAGGGAGAAATTTACCACAGCCACAAGGTTGAGAGTTATTATAACACATCTGTTTCTGCAGAAAAGTAAGAAGATATAAGAAATTTTATAATTTTGTATTTGATTTGTATGTTGTTTGGCTGCTTGTATTTTGAAGACATGTAATAAATGTAAGTAATTTTTATATCAAATGTAAATCAATATTGAATAAAGGGAGCGTATTTCCATTTTGTCTCCATTTTTTAATTCAGCTTCAGTTCTTTTAAATAGATAAAATGGTTTATAACATTGTAAACATCCAAAGAGGGAATCAGTTACCAAGAGTGACCAAATCTTCACAAATCAAATCACTGTTGCACTTAGGCAATGTCCCAGGAAGTTCATCACTGGTATTAGGTCTTTTAGCTGCTGTGCAGCAGAAGATGGCGGATGGGGGGGGGTCATTGCTTTCCCTGTGAGAAGGAAAGCCACCTCTATTCATTACCTGGAGGTGTGGACAAAGCATTGATACTACCTGCTGAATGGTAATTCAGTCCCCTTTTACTTTACTTACAATGACTGTCTCTATGCATTTCACCTTCTTCCTCACCATGGTAACCAGAAAAGGAAGCAGCATTTCTGTTCTTTCTCCATCGGTCTGTGCCAGTGGCTGGATGTGCTAGCACAGCCAAGCAACCTAATTTTGATGGTAGTGCAAATAGATAACACACTTTCATTATCAGTATTAGTCCTCCATGCTAAACCCCTCAATTGGTTTAGAATCTGATGGAAAAAATGTTCGACAATGTCAGATTAGGAGTAATGATTCAAGCTAGGAGATTTTCTCTCACTTACACATAATTTATGAAAACAAATGGACACTTTTAAAGCATTGACTTGTTCAGTATCAAAATACTTAGGAATAAAAGCAAAAAGGAACATCTATGGATGTAAATAAGATTTTGTTATGTTGATCTATGTTGCTAAAACATAAGGCATAACTTTAAAAAAAAAATAATACTGAATCAAATTTGATTTCATAACGGATTGTTTATAAATGAGTTCAATGCAGCCAAAACGATTAGTCCCTATCTGTTCTGTCATTGTTCTATTGTTGACATCCCAGGTTTAACTTTGTCGAGACAGATTCAAAGTTGAGTAAAACATGTTTTTTTTGGTCTTATGCACCTGCTAAAAAATCACCAAATAATCAAAAATCATCCCACAATGCACCATGGTGGGATAACTATTTGAGTTAGGTGTTCACTTTTAGTCTGCTGGTCAAGTTTAGAGCAACTCATCACAGATTGATCACCTTTATTCTATCAAAACCAACTTATAAAAGAAATTTGGACAATGTTGTGTTTCCAAACTTCAAATTTTATATGTGAATAATGTTGAGGAAGACTCCCGATATTGTCAGCTTGCCAGCTAGAACATGTCATCGGTGACTGTCTGCATACTATGAAATATTTCTGAACAAGCAGCAAGAGCATCAGCAAAACAGGATGGTGAACTAATGAATATAAAATTGCTCTGAACACCCAGAGGCATAGAGATTCTCATGCTGATGAACCACTTTTCTGCAGCCATTCAAGGACCATGTGATGGGGATTTGTGCCATTCAGCCCAGTTTCTGTAAATTACACGGACATTATATTCTTTTTTACTCTATGCTGATACCATTTTTGGCACTTATTTCAGTTGATTAATGAAGGAACTTTAATTTAATTATATATAAAAAAAAAAATCAATACAAATTAGCTGCATTGAAAGCCTTAAGTCATTTACATTGATTTGTAGTGACGTTTAAATGAATAAGTAAAGCGAATATAGCTCAGCTCCTGTTGCAATGCAGCATTCTGCAAGGAAAACCCAGTTCCTGACAATCATGCAAATGTGTCTCTAACACTTATCCCCAACTTGAACATTGCTACAGATTTGATTTTTTCAGTCATGGTGTAGAACTCCCATTTGCTTGATTAACTGTGTATTTGTTACTGAGTCATATGGTTCTCATTTGCTTTAGTGAATATGCATGCCAGGTATGTCTCTCTTTGGTGGAGATACAGATAAGAAAGCATCTAGCAATCCAATACACATTTTTTGTAATCAATGCATATGCACATGCTCATAACGAGCTGTGAAGGTCAGAAAGCGTGGATGTCTGTTGGAAATGCCATAAAGAGCTGTCTTTCCCAGGAAAATTATAACAATGGCAAAATGTTATTGAGTGTTTGAATGTTCCAGCCAAAGAAAAAAGAATTATTGTTCATACAAGTAATGGCCTGGGGGAAAACTGCTTGGTGGTTTGGGTGTACACTACTCTATAGCACCAAACAGATAAGGATGTTTTTAACCCCTTACTACCTGGATTAAGAAGAATTAGGCAGAAACACACCATTCTTATAATCTGAAAGCTTTTATTGAGCCTTTGACAAAAACTGAAAAAAATGTATATTTACTATTTATTAACATGGAATAGGTCAAAATTAGTATAGTGTAATTTTCTGCTTTCTTGTATTACCCAGGGTACAGGAGACCAGTATCATAAGGTGTGCAACAGTGTTTTGACTAAAGTTTCTACCATAATGTGATGCAAAATGTCTCAGAAGCAGTTTGTATGCAGGTCAAGTTTATGTGCAGGGTGTGGGGAGTCGGCAGAAATGTCTACCCCCTACCAATCCCAGACTGCAGTCCTGGATGGAGGACAGTCCCAATGATTTTCTGCAGACCTGATTTTCCTTTGCAGTCTTATGCAATTTGGTAGCCAAACGCAACCAGACAGCGATAGAAGAGCAAAGAACAGATTGGATGATTGTGTGTAAAATGTGGTCAGTAGAACCCATGGCTGTTTAACTTTCTGAGCTGTCCAGGAATCACAACCTCAGCTGGTTCTTTTTCCTGAAAGTCAGGAAAGTGAGCGGTCCACTTTAAGGTTCTAAGAGAGTGTGGTTCCCAGTTATAAATGTACACAGTAGACACTGTGATGAGGATGGTCAGGGAGGTATTTTTTTAAAGTCCATTGCAATATCCACAGTCTTGAGTCAATTTCCAGGTGGTTTCAGGTTGTTCTGACAGTGGGCCAGCTGTTCTAGACCACTATGCATATTTGCATAATGCATGGGGGTGCTGACATGATGCTCCTCAGTCACACCTACCGTGTTCTGTCAGACACATGCAAGATTATGAAAAGGGTCCGTTAGGATTTAAAATGCAGCAAGAATGATCCGATTGGCTCATTCATACACTGTATTAGCTACATGCTATACTCAACTATATTTCTTTTTTCCAGTTTTCTGACACACAAATTCCACAAACTACAAATTAATATTTGCCAGTTCACAGCATTTTGTTCAGTTAATGCCATGGAACTGGTCTGTTTGTGATTGGCTAGCAATTCCTCATTACTTCTGTATAAATCTGTACTGCCTGTGCTGTTTCCCTCTACCCTGCAGTCTTCACCTGTGGTTTCTTCTTTCTTCCCAGTGACTCTGCATAGGATTGACCTATTTGTTTGATCTTATGAATTTGCCACCATTCATATCAGCAGTTTCTCTCTCAAACTCTTCAAGGGGGTCTATTTGGTTTCCTGGCACAATATATATTCAGTTATATTTAAAATGCAAAAGGTATACATGTATTTAAGAATGGATAAGCATATTTTGATAAGAATGTAATTCTACCAGAAACTGAGAAAAGTTACTTGCAAAAGCAAAAAGGGATATTTTGGGGGAAAAAAAAATCACATCTAAAGATAAATAAATTCTGCTTTGGGAATGTGTGGACACATGAGAACAATGATCTATTGCAGTGCTAAAAGGGATGAGTTAATTTAGCCACTGTTTACAGTATATTTACTCCCTTTTCCTACTACTTAGTAATGCAAATAAAAATGGAAACCTTTAAACTGCTGAAAACTTTGATTTTGTCAATATATTTGCAAAAATTGACCATATTAAATGTGAATATATCCTACAATGTAAACCGAGGAGATATGTGTGATTTTTTTAATTAATTAATTAATTAATTTACATAAAATAGAGGCACACATTCTGGCGTCACAAGCCAACATATTATAAATATCAGTCTTTATCTGAAGGCACCTAATCTATAAAATGAAATTCCTCTCTCTCTCATAAAAGTGATGTAAACTTGAAACTCTGCAAACACATTAAATGTGGTACACACATGCAAATGCATAGAAAATTTCTAATTTGTAATCTACCCCGTGTTTGCGTCCACGGCATGAATCAGGAAAGAAGTGAGTTTATGCAGAAGTGATGAGATTACATTTTTATTTCTGATAAATAAAAGTGCCAGTGTACTATTATAAAGTCTCTGTTAACTGCCTGCGAATTATAATTCATAGCTTTGTTATTGGAATCTACATTACTTTCAGTCACTGTTAAAAAAAAACATTTTAGGGTGAAAGCTTGGTAAGTAGTATTGCAAAAATCTAATTTATTGAGGAAAGTGATTTGTGCTACAGAGGCTATTGTACAAAAGCCTCTGCCCAACTGTCACATACCCCTGACAACAAGAACTATCCCACTCGCCTCGCCCCCCGTGTACTTCAAAGGAGGAGGAAAAACAGGAATTTGAAAAGAAGTCCTGAAATGAAAAATGCCTGGCGTCTCTTAGTTCCCCTCCTATCACCTTGCTCATTGATTTTTTGTCTCTTTTCCACTTAGCAAGCATCACCATTCTCCTGCATAAACATCAGAAAATCCCAGAGGGCTCATCTCTCGGACAGAATCAATAACAGCAGGAGTCGTATTCACATTATAAACAAGTCCTGCATACTCATGCTACCGTCTGCACCAAGGAAAGCTGCTTATCACTCCATGTGCGGTAAGCAGGAGGGGAGTTAACAACAGTCAGACCAAAACTAAAACAGAAACTGAAATATAAAGGGCAGATTGATGGAAAAATCTAGTTTTTCCATTTGTTAACTGGGGCTTATGATGTATTAATACAATACTGCAAGTTTGAGTATGACCTGCTAGTTCATGTTTGCTCCAATTAAAGCAGGATTATCACAAAAAGAATAGATAAAATGTTGCTAATGAAAAGCTAGCAGCTCTGAAGTAATTATCTGTGATTGAAGATGAAAATTAATTTTATTCAGTAACAAATTGACAACATAAATGGTGTTTCAGAGCTACTTGTCACAAATCTGAAAATTGGCTAAATGATATGCAAATGATGCAGGTTTTACACCAACTACTTATTATTGAAAGTTAAAAGTTGCCTCATCAAGATAATCTCCACAGTAAATGTAACTCTGGCAGCTTCAGCCAATTGCAGAAGAAGAGAAGAGAACTGAGCGAGAGAAGGGAAAAAAAAACATTAAGTAGAAAAGCAAAGTAAGGACTATGATGGAAACATCATAATAGGGGACCTTGGGGATAGACTGATTGGAAACTCTGAACTGCCCATAGGAGTGAGTGTATGTGTTGCATTATTGTCTATGTGTGTCTGCCCTGTGAATGACTGACGACCTGGTTATGTGACTTTACAGCAGAAAAATTGATGAGCTAAAGCTGCCCTAATTCAGGGATGTAATCCACAAAGACAAACTTTGGTAACAGAACTCTGCCTGTCATCATTGAGTACCTTTCAAATATCTTAGGATTTACAAAGAATCCACACTGATTTTCCTTCCCAGTCCAGGACAAAAATATGTTGGCAGCACTCAGAGGACGCTTCCAGATGAGGCAGTTTTTGTGACATAATCAACCTTTTAAAGTCAGCTTCGAAGGCAAGCAGCTCCTAAATTTGCACACTGTTGAACACAAATTACTTATGGTGTTCTTTGATATTTATGAGTCACGGTATGCTGCAGAGAAAAGTGCTGCATGTATCAGTGAAAAGCTCATTTGAGTGGGTGAATGTGGGAGGGGTACAGGTGCTTTGTGTGTTAACCATTATTAGAAAAGTTAAGAAACGGACTGTGAACTTTTGATAGTTTTAAAAATATATGTTTATAAATTTGGCTTTCATTTTTTTTTAAAGTGTTTATGATTTTTAAAGTCCATCCATCCATTCATCCATTTTCTGCCGCTTATACGGGGTTGGGTCGCGGGGGCAGCAGCTCAAGAAGGGAAGCCCAGACATCCCTCTACCCAGCTACATTAACCAGCTCATCCGGGGGGACCCCGAGGCGTTCCCAGGCCAGCCGCGAGATGTACTCAGTCCAGCGTGTCCTGGGTCTTCCCCGGGGTCTCCTCCCACAGGGATGTGCCCGGAACACCTCACCAGGGAGGCGTCCAGGAGGCA
>JBAMIG010000013.1:18675390-18698069 GCA_037177335.1 Kiunga ballochi | reverse complement strand
AAGGAATTTAGATATGTGAGAGTCCAGAGATTTAAACCAACTGGAGGATGGTTTGTTTGGTATCAATGAGAATAGATCATTTACTTTAGGTAGAATCATCATTTTAATGGAGGCAACTCTCCCCATCAGAAGATGATCCACCTTATGAGATCATCTTCTATTGATTTTAATACCAGATCATAATTTAATTTAATTAATTCTGTTAATTGAGGTGAGATATTTATGCCTAAATATTTAATGTTCCCCGATTGTATTGTGATATTGTGATTATTCCAGTTTTTAATAACCCAATTTTAGTAATTCCTGCATTCTTCTTAGATGTTTGCTCTACTTGATGCATGATAACCAGGCAAGATTTTTTTTCAAACCGACTAACATCCTTTCCATACACTTGAGATGTATTGTTGTACATGGTTGTTTAAGAAATAGGAAGCTACTCATTCCCTCAGTTACTGTTAAATGATAACAATATCACCCATGCCGTTCTTATCCAACAGGAGGATTATATCTTAATTGTTAGGTTAAATCCAGGTGGCAACTTTTTACCCAGGCAATGAAATCTGAAAATGTTAATGCTAAGATGAAACTTTCAGTTAATAATACATACAGCTTTGCACATTAAAAAAACATTGAGTTAATTTTAAAAACACTTTTAAATATACAGCTGATAGCTGGCATATTTCCAAATACATGAATTAGACTAATTTGTACTGTGTATATAAACAGCAAACTACATTAAAAGTCTATACTTCCTGTGAAAAGAAACCCAGGGAGGAAAATATGCCATCACCTAATCCTCTGAGCAGCTGATAAGGCTTCAGCAGACTGATGGGCCAATGAAAGATGCTCACCAGAAGTCAGCCTGAAAAGAAACTGATGGTGCAGTAGCCCTCTGTGACTCAGGTGAATCAGAATCTGTGTTGATCTCTCCTGGGGTTCAGCTAACATAGCCTGGTGTAAATTCTTCTGAGGTAAAAGAAGATTAGCTTGGCCATCTGCAGAAACCTCCACAGAGCATGGCTGTGTTGCTGGTCTGCCATGCAGTGAATTGTTCTGTGATGATCTGAAAAGAGCTTTGCTCTGGCCAAACTTTCTGTGTTGTCTGAGATAGAAAAGGCAATATTCTGCCATCTTTATCATTTTGCAGGATAAACAAGCTAATACAGCAGGGACTGTAACTATGGTATAAACTTTCAGGGTGGATTATGTGTCGTCTGCAATCTGGCAACAAGTCCACATTGACAATAAAATGGCTATTTGTCTTTTTTACATGATTAATCCCTTATTAAAATACAAGAGCCATACTTTGGTGGTGATGGGGTGAAAGGAGGGTGGGGTACATTCCCTTTTCAGTAGAGGCATTTTTATCCAAGAGCTAAACATCTGTTAAAGGTCAAAGGAACCCTTTCCCAAGAAAATTTTTTTCTGTTGGACTTTAACCTTTAATTATATTCAAATTTAACCTTTCACTTCCTAATTAATCATAATATGAACTGATTTACAGCTCCAACCTCCATACATGGTAAAACCTTATTTAATATCAGCATTTCCCTACTGAACAGAAAAGCAAGACTTACTAGTACTTAGTGAACTCTGGAATAAAGACAATTGAACCACGTGGTTGCAAAGAAACATCTGAGTGTGCAAGCTTTGTCTGATTAAAGGACATGTAAGATGTGAAAGCTTATAAAAACAAAGGGAAATTTCTAAAATATGAAAGTGTGCAGTAAGCTCCATCCTTACCAAATGACTAAAACACCTTAACTTGCTCCATTTTGACACAGTGGAGCAGTGTCTCTACTCTCCTGGATGACACAGCTTCTGGCCTTATCTCTTTAGCCTCTTTTATACATATATTCTGCCATGTGGCCACAATGAAGAGCCTCTTTCTGATAAACCTTTGCTTATTTACGTGTGAGTCAAACAAGCTATCCCTATCTTGTCCCAATATGTTGTCTCACAACTCCTTTTGATGGTGTGGAATCAGAGGAAGCGTGAAATTAAGTTCCAGCTTCTGAAAAAATCTTTGCCATATGTAGCACACAATACATGATGACTGCAAGATTAATTATTTGGACTTGTCGTATTGTAGTAATGTAGGATTATGCGCTGACAGTTTTGAATCCAGAGAATACAAGTCTTATACATCATGAGTCACTGCAACATCCCACTTTCATATCTCAGAGTGGCTCATTTCCTATCTATAACTACTTTCTGTGCTGGTTCAATCGAGTGGTAAAGGCGGGTCACCCCATGAATCCTCCCCCTGATCCACTTTTGTGTTTTCACAAACCACACTGACCTGAAAGACGTGTGTAACAATGTAAGCTTGACAAAAA
Source organism: Kiunga ballochi (assembly GCA_037177335.1). Lineage (NCBI taxonomy): Eukaryota > Metazoa > Chordata > Actinopteri > Atheriniformes > Pseudomugilidae > Kiunga > Kiunga ballochi. The sequence goes on along the minus strand of JBAMIG010000013.1, from coordinate 18,695,730 downwards.
AAAAAAACATGTAAGAAGAGCCTAAGTGCAAGTTCAAAAGTGGTAACCTATTTAGCTATTTGCAATGAATGCATGGCTCATAGCCATTAATGATGATATGAACATAGATTAGCCGGTAAATCAGCAGCTTTACTTTTTGGCTCAACTTTTTCTTCACCAACAGAGCAGAACCTCTACAGCACCACCACTACATGCTGTTCCAATCATTCTGTCTCCTGCACTACTCTACCATCAATGAAGAAGATCCAAAAATACTTAAACCCCTCCAGTAGATGCACTAATTTCAATCACCAAGTAGCATTATAGAAGTAGTTTGTAAACATATAAGACATTCTGAGATGGTCATGTCATTAAAGAGTAACACCAAGAGAGCAAGAGAGTAGTGAGAAAAGCATCATATACTGCTGCCTTATGGAGAAAACAAAGAATAAGTAGAGGTGAAAAGAACTAATTCCATTAACAGAGGCTTTAAATGTGGTTAATTTGTTCATCTGAGTTACAGAATAATAGACTAGATGTAGTCAGTTTTCAAATAAAAAGAGCTCAATGAAAAATTTCTAGCCAACAGAAGAGAGGTCTTTCTTTGCTCTGAAAAAAAAGAGTTACAGGCTTGAATAAATAGCCACCATATTTAATCATCAGGCCTCCATTTTTCTTGTTTGTGAATATCTTACCATTTCATTTTCCTTCTAAAGGCCTTCAGCACCTTTAGGCTGTATAAAAACACTCTAGATCAAGAAAGCGTAATAGATTTGAATAGCTTCTATTGAAAATAACAACTTATTAATGCAAAGTATATTTTTTCCATTTAATTTGGCCTTCGGTGTGTCAATTTATCAAAAGATTCTACATTTATTTACAAATTTGCGATGCTGATTGTGTTAACAGCTTGTCGGAAACTAATCTTTGACAAGACAGGTACATTTTATTCTGCAATAAATAAATACCACTAATCTTTTGCAACATTGTAATAAAAACTTGTATTTTCCAACAAAAGTTAAATGTTTCTTGTTACTTACAAATAAAAAAATACAAATATTTCAAAATCCTTTACATGCAGGAATTTACTGAAAGCTTATGTGTACAAAAAGGATGCAGTCATTGCACATGCAAAAGCAATGTACTTATACTGTACCTTTACTAACATTGCACAGTGAGGTTTGGGTCTTTCAAAGGTCCAAAAAAGCACATATGGATCCAGTTAGTATGTCTGCTGCAATAAACATGCAATGTGGGGTGTTCACACACAATTTAGTGTGTTTTAGTCTGTTCAAGAGTCATTGTCTGGTGCTTTTAAGCGACCTGCATCTGAGAAGTGATCATTTAATCTATCACGTTTTTAGAAAGTGGGAGAACATCGTAGTATCTGGTGAGAAGCCACATATACACATGAAGAACATGCAAATGCTGGAAGGCCACTATTCACATTTCCCTTACAAAGCCTGAACCAGCAATCTTTTTGCTGGGAGGCTGCAATAATAACAATGATACATTTATTTTTTAGGTGCCTTTCAGGACCCAAGGTCACCTTACACACACACACACACACACACGAAAAAAAAACAAAAAAAAACATGAGGATTAAAATCCGTTTAAAACATAAAAAATAAAACATTATACGGCAGACAGTTAAAATAAAGGTTAAAGTGTGTAGGTTTGAATGATGGAGGTGAGTCGATGTTACGAAGCTCAGGTGGGAGTGTGTTCCAAAGCTGGGGAGCAGAACGAATGCAGGCCCTCTTCCCCATGTTGGTTTGATGGGCAGAGAAAAAAACAAGGTGAATGGAGGAAGATGACCTGAGAGTGGAGGAGAAAATGGCAATGCGAAGCAGATCAGACAGATATGGAGGGGCCAGATTATTGAGACATTTGAAGATGAAAAGCAGTATCTTAAAGTTAATTTAGATTTTTTTTGGGAGCCAGCGAAGTTTGAGAACCGGTGTGATGTGTTCAAAAGAAGAGGTACGGGTGATGATCTGAGCAGCAGTTCTGGAGAATTTTGGATGGACATTTCTACTGCAACATACTGGGAGGAAAACATGGAAGTGGCTCAACGTAGCACATGCAATGTGATTTATTAAATGTGGAACAGATTGCACTGGCCATATTTTTATAGTACATCTGAAAGGAAGGTATCAAGTGGCATGGCTTCATGCAGAAGTGGCTGATATTACTAGCAAGATGCCTGCATGTATTCTAATTGTGTAAGAAATCTTTGAATGCAGGAGGTTAAAATATTGAAAAATGAAGGTGTGCTTCTTTGTTTTATGCTGTTAGCTGTCTGCCTCCATTAACGTGCACAGCACACACCTCACATGTAACACAAGGTATTACAGGAAACATGTTTATTTCATTAATGTCTTGAGCTGGAAGTTTTATTTTATCAACAATCATGTTGCCACATAGGCTACACTACCTGGTCTTCACTGTAAATCTGTACATTTGCTGCACCTTTTGCTAAATATTAGTCAGTGGTATCCCCTGTAACAGCCCCCTACAGGTCTTATTTGCCAGGTTTTATTACAATCAGTTTTATGTCTGCTCACCTCTCCTGAACCTCATCTGATGTTCTCGCAGTTACCCTAACTGCACATACTTTTCTGTATTAAAGTCTTTCAGGTGACATTTTGAAGGAGGGGCTAAGCAATATTTTGATTTGACTCATCCCCAAATATCAGCATCTTCATAGAGTTGAACTCACCTTGGTGACCTTCCTGCTCTGTATCTCAATTTCTCATAGTTAAACCACAAGACACATTAAATCCTTATTTAAATACTGTTACCTGTTATAAGACTAATACCTTTTATCATTGGTGCAAATATTCTTCGTCATTAACTTACAAATCATAAACAGAGAAATCATGCAATCAGTTTACATGCACACACAGTTATTTGCTCTTCGTTGATCAGTAAATCAGATAATCTAAGCAGAGACTGAACCTAAATTACAATACATGTGACTCCAGTCTGTGTAAAATAAAATTGATTTTAACAATTTGCACATACAAACTGGAAACAGGAACAAGTTAGTAACAAGGCTGCATTATAAAAGAGTAAATATTCAGATGATCAGGTGCAATAAAATAAATATAATTTATAATAACAGCAAAAAGTAAAGCACATAGGACGAAACAAAACCCAGCGATGCAAAGTAAATATATACAATATAAGATCCTGAAAGCCACTTCATCACTGTTCTGTGTTCTGCCAGATAAAATGAGTTTAACAGAATCACTGATACTGTCCTCAATTCTAAAGTAGAGTTGGACCACCCAGTTCACTACCATCACACAATTTAATAGCAATACTACCGAAATCAGGGTGATTGATCAACTTTTTGCACACATTTTAAGTTCCTTATACTGCATGCTTAATTATACGCTTATAGGGACAGATAATCTTTCAGTAAAGAACAATATTTGTTATATATCTGAGATTGAGAATTAAAATACTGTAATGATGACCTTGAGGAGATTTCACAGGGGAGAAATGACCCAATTAAAGATAGGAAATAGAACAAGATCCCTGAAGTCTAGCTGCTGCTGATGGTAGAGTTGAGTTTATAGACTAAAAAGCCCCAGACAACCAGGATAAGGTCACACAGAAGTTGTAACATTTAATGGCTAAGTTGGAGATGCATTTCTGATATCCATAATTCAATTTTTTTCCTAGTCAAATTGAACCTTTCAGATAGGTATAATGACATTCTTCCTATCAACAATGTTCATTTCCGATATCCTAAATGTCATTTATCCAAGGACAACTGATATCACTGTTGCTACTTGTGTATTTCACAGTTCTAAATTTCTTATATTTACAAATATATATCTGAAACTTAGAAAAATAGATATACTACAATAGCTGCATAGGAAAATAAAGTCACACCTATTTATAACAATGAATACATTGGTGTAAATAAATTCCTAGGCCATGGCAATCCCAAGTGTTACTTGGTTCTGGTGGGGAGTTCCTGCTGAAAAAAATAAAATTAAACATTCACATGTTTCTTAATCCTCTGATGCAAGAATAAAGTTTCACAAACAATATTGTACTTCTACAGAAATTGTATAGATATATGTGCTGGGAAATTAACAGCTTATTGTTTGTTTTTCCTTTAGTTTCATTTAAAATAAAACAAATGTTGAAACAGAACAGAAGCTGGGATAGGCTCCAGTCCCCCCGTGACCCCGTTAGGGACTAAGCGGTAGAAAATTGATGGATGGATGGAAACAGAACAGAGATTTTTATAGAAATGTCTCAAGAAAGTTACCTGGAAAACCATTTCTGAACAGTGGAAGAGGGCTTCTACAATGAGACATTGCCTGTGGCATGTGTCCAAGGGTGCACCCTATGCCCTAACCTCCTACTCATTACAAAGGGCTACCTTACATTGCACACTATACAGTGTCCTTAGTAAGTTGGTAATTCAGACATGATGCTTGCTACTTTCTTGTTTTTAGACATCAAGTGACGAGCCGTAACTATGGTAACTAAAGTGCACTTAAACATGTTCCCAATTCAATCCAAACTGTGCAGCAGCATTGGTACACTATCTAAAAATCTCACACATGAGTATTGAATGCATGAGTTATGTTGGACTGCAGGGTGTAGTTGTTGGTCACCATTATGGACTAACAGAAAGAAGTTTGCCATTTTGACCCTTCAACTATAAAATAAAATGTAACTGGGCACTGTCTTTTTTTATATATATATATATAGATTTCACATAGATACCTCAGATTCCGGCTGATACTAGAGACGGATATTGAGGGCTTAGTGATAGATTGATAGAAACTTACCTGTGACGTAATCAGAGATTTCTGTTGGTACCATCCACAGATACTTGCTATGTGAGTGTGTTTATGCTTAATCCATGCTTAATCCTGTGTGTATATGCTAGGCTCTTAGTGATTATCACTGGACGCATGCTGTCCAAAATAGCGACATCAACAACTGGAAACATGTCACTGCACGTACAGTCCGGGAATACATACTGACATCTTCCCTTTAGTATAGTTTGGCAAAGGCACAGAAGAGATTAGGATAACAAACATGGTTTAGAAAATCAGCAATCTCCTTTTTTCTTTTCTTTGAAAGACATCTGTACATCACGCTGCTAAAACAAGGAAACATAACTAACTTCTTCCATCATATCTTGTCTTTGCTACTATCTGGGAGGGCCTACTGAAGAGCCATAGAGCAAAGCTGAGGAATAGCTACCACCCCTCAGCTGTCTTCTGCCCCTTTCTTTGTGCCCCACCCATTACTTGTTCCAGTAGCTCTTATCGCTATTATCTAAAATGCCCAAGGGTTTTTTCTTTGTCACTGGGGCACATTAACTTCTCTACCTTGATTTTCTACACTCAAGCTGTGTCCAAATGTGCACCCCATGCCCTAACCCTTCATTCATTACCCAAGGCTGCACTATATAGCACACTACATACTGCCCTCATTCTGTTGGTGATTCAAACACCGAAGCTCACTAATTCATCACGTGACAACCAGCTGTAGCTATGTCAACCGCAACGTGCTTGAAGCAAACATGACCCAAAGTTGTCAGAAAATGATTATTTCTTCACTTTGTATTTATTCTTTCATTGTACTTTATCTGCTCAATGAAAATGGAATACAAATGTATGATATAATAGGATTTTGTTACCTTTTTAAAATATCATGTTGCATCCGCCATTGTAAGTTGCGGACTGCAATGCATTGTGGTCTATATTAACCTGTGTAGTGACCATATATGCTCAATACTTTTCAAGATGCATTGTGAGGAATCTGAATCTTAGGACGAGGACAGTAAGTTTTTGTTTTGTCTCATAAACCTACAATTCTGATAAACCTACAAAAGGAAGAGGGAGCAGGAGATTGATAGGTAGATCAGTGTGGCATTTGTGGTAATGAAAACACTGGACCAATCTGTTGTAATGAAGAGGGAGCTGAGCCAGAAGGCAAAACTCTCAATTTGCCAATCACTCTATGTCCCTACCCTCACCTATGGTCACAAGCTATGGGTCATGGCCGAAAGAATGGGATCACGAGTACAGACGGTCAAAAATGAGTTTCTTAAGCAGGATGGCTGGTGTCTTGCTTATAGATAGGGTAGGGTGAGAGGCTCTGACATCTGGGAGGGACTCAGAGTAGAGCTGATACTTCTTCCCATCAAAAAAAGCCAGATGAGGTGGGTTGGGCATCTGGTTAGGATGCCTCCTGGACGCCTGTCTGGTGAAGTGCTTCAGGCACGTCCCTGTGGCAGGACACCCCAGGGGAGACCCAGGACACGTTGGACAGATTACATCTCGCCGCTAGCCTAGGAACACCTAGGAACACCAGATTTTTTCCTTCTTAGGCAGATGCCCCTGTGATCCCTCTTCAGATAAGTGGTAAAAAATGAATGGATGGATGGATAATGCAATGTTTTTGCAGGTTTCTGTTTAGGGAAAATTTCCATTATGTTTTTTTAAGTATTGTGAGGAAGTCCCTCACTATTCACACTATACACTATATACAATTGTTTCACCAATGTGTTGTGTTATAGAGGAAGTAAGCTGCTTTTTTTCAGCAGCTTCTGCAAAACCCTTTTCTGGACAATCAACTGCACTAGTTTCAACATTACCCCCCCCAGAAACACTCCTTAATTTGTTTGTTGTTGGCATTGCTTTGATTCCAATTTATAGCAGATGAGTGCAAAGCTGATTTCTTTTCATTGATAATATTTATGCATCTTTGGCAAAGTGCGACTTATTCTTCGGGGTAACTTATAGTACAGAAAATACAGTAGTTGTGGAGGTGGGACCCTGAAAATAATGAAGCTTTTCAAAAAACAGAGAAGCTGAATTGTGTCAAAATAAAAACTCTTCAGAATTAAAAGAACATGACCCTTAAAATGGTGCCTTATTAATTTAGATGAAAGTGAACTCTGAAGCAGACAGATGATGTTGTCTTCAACCCCACTATGATAATTAAGCTGTAATAGATCTAGGTTTAATTGCTTATTATGTTGAGGCTATGATGTACGTTTGTAATTGTAAGATGTAAGGGACAACTGGTCTGTAGTCATTTGGTTCAACTGGTACTGGAGGTACTGGAGCATGTTTTCTACAGTACAGAAAGTTTTTTTTTCTGACTGATGCTGAAAATGTGATAAATAATCCTACATTGTTCTCCTGAGCAGGTTTTCAAAACTCTGGAGGTGAGACCATAAGGATCTTGGTCTCATTCAGTCTCTCCTGTTGTTTGTTAAACTGGCTGCAGGAAACCAACAGGCTGGAGGCGGAGGAAGTTTCAGTGCATGCTGAGGGAGATGAGGCTGTGCTAAGACAGATAACTGAGCTGCAAGGTGACACAGTGGAGGTGTTACAGGGAAGCTTCAATGTGCTGATCTGAAGACAGGGAAGGATGATGCTGAATTTAGTCTTAAATTGAACCCTTTAAAGAACACGCTCAGCTCATAATATCTCTTCACAGTCGTATCTCCTTTCAACTGTAGCCGCACATCCCTCACATGTATTTGCTTTTCTAATTTGTTCCTATAATCCATCCTGTGCTTTTTAATCTTTGTTTCAACTTGTTTTAATGTTTTCTTTAACAATATTCCTGTCTCCCTTCTGAATAATTAGCTTTTTATGTATTTCAGCCTTATCAGGTCAGTTGATTCAGGGGTTTTTGTTGGGATGGTGGTGTCCACATAAAAGTTAAAGTAATTTGTCACATACACAGTTATGACATTGATTTAATCTCTTGTTGTGGCCACAAAACACTGTCACATAGCATCTTTGGCTTCATTAGACAATGTTTTAATTGTCTGTTGCTGCTGGACAAAAGTTTGTATGTGGTGGTGAGAAGAAACACACTGAACTTTCAGTCAGTCATTCTGTTCTTTATTTTTCATGAAGTTAGTAATTTTGTGTCTCTCTACAGGTGAACAAACTTTTTTATTATTTAAATTTGTTTCCACCATTCCTCAATATTAATAATCAACAAATAGTTTCTGATTTTAGTTTCATTGTTGGTTTTGAGCTGAGTTGTCATCTGCTTGTCAAAAGCTTGCAGGCTTGCGTTTTTGTTTTGATTTGTTTGTGGGCATTATACATGAAAAAACTCTAAGATTGTCTATAAATATGCACATGTTTTTGCCAATAAAGCTATTTTGCACTTTCCTAGAAAACAGAAAAAAAGCTTTGGAAATAAAGGAAACAAAAATCCTGTAAAGTCTGTATTTACATGCTCTCTGCCAGAAGAGGAGCATGTCAGGGAGGGAGATGGGGATAGGCAGCAGAGATACTGTTTCTACACTGCCTGGAAACAGCTTTTTGTCGGATCCATGTTATGTCAATTCTTCCTTCTCTTTGTCCATCCGACTCACAGTAAAGTGAATGCTGTTCTTAGATCTACCACTGTTTTTTAACGTTACACTTTTTAAAATTCAATTCATTAGTATAAACCTTTTAGGTGTAGCGCTTCCTTTAACCTGGTAATGGGTCAGCACCCCGAGTTCAAAATATTTCCTTAATATACCCCTTCTTAGTTTGTCTTTCAAAAGGTCATCAGGTCTTACTACATTGCCTATTAAAATAAGTTGAACATAAATCACACAACCCATTATTATAACATTCTTACATTTCTTTAAGAACTGAAAAAACTACTTGCTAAAAGAAAAAAAACTGTTTATTTTACAAACCACCTCTATTGTTAAAATAAATATACATTTTTAAAAACGGACTGAAAATGACTGTGACTGGCTGAATGATTGCATTGCATTGTATACGGTTTTGTTTTGTTTTTTGTATGGGTGGACTGCTATGTATATAATGTATATATAATTATATATATATATATATATATATATAAATATATAAATATATAAATATATAATATAATGTATAATATATATGTGTATAAGTGTCATGTCCAACAAATTGAAATGTTTAAAAGTTGGAAATGTGCCAATTTCCCGCTTTTTAACGTAAAACTTTTAATAATGAGCATCCATCCCCACTACTTGAGTGTTTTTTATTTTTAAGCAGTGACATAGGTATCGTCTTCTGTTTATAATTCAGATAAGAATCTGAATGATTTTGACTGTGTCACCATGTGGAGTAGGTTTGGAGACTGTGGAGTCTTTATTAAATGTGACATGTAGTAACTAAGTCTCATTGGTGGGTATCAGAATAGCTTATGTTCCTTAAGAAAGATTTTATTTAAATCTAAGTTGCTTATGTCACAGCAAGGTTAATCCAAGCTGAGGAAATGGAAACACAATGTGAAGGTAAACCTACAGGATGGATAAAGGGGCAACTGAGAACAACCCAGCATGACACCTTGCTGATTAATACTCTATTCTTTTCAATAAGCATACAGCTGCTAATATATCCAATATCTTTTGCTGTTATCATTTTTTAAAATTTCTTCAGTGAATAATTTTCTTTTATGGCACTGTTGCCGATGTACTGTTTCACATACACCTAAGGTAAACCTGAGTTCACAAACCCATCCATCCATCCATCCATTTATCCATTTTCTACCACTTTGTCCCTAACAGGGTTGGAGGGGGGGTGTCAACAGGCGAGAGGCGGGGTACACCCTGGACAGGTTGCCAGTCCGAATTCACAAACCCTTATATGACAAAATACAATTGACAACTGCAAGTTACCCGAAATAAGGTACCTAACCTAAACATTGTGCTTTATGGGTATCTATAGCAAATGTACTTTTTTTTTTATTAACATGCATTTTAACTTTTTATGTTGTAAAATGACCCATTTACAATTATAATTGCAGTGCTCGCCTGATAAATGGCTGGAAAAAATAATTAGTTGAAATAAGTTGCAAATTTAGTTGTTTTGAAAACATATTTGATGCTGGGAGAAAGAGGACTTTGCTCTTTGACAAAGCTGGTAACAGGTTAAAGCTTTAAGCCCGGCATGAAAACTCTGAGAGCACGTTGCTGGAAATGTGCACCACTTTTCACTACTACCTACTTTACCCGGCTTTACATGATACAACCATAGGGGTGAACCTCTGCTGGAGGAGTTGATTTGAGAGAACATGGAAGAAGAAATGAATTAATAAAACAGAGATGCTCATATTTGTGCATCTTAGATAAGTGGAACTGCATCACAAATAAGTTTTGCTGTAAAACAAATCTGTTACTGGATAAATGTTGTGGAATGACAATCGTAAAATTGATTGCTAAAGACCTAGTATCTTCTTAAGTATCTTCTGGGCCAGTTTAGGCCCAGAATACATCTGTGATATGTTCAGAGAATATAAGCCAAACAGAGCTCTTAGATCTAAAGACTCAGGTCAGCTGGTCCAGACCAGTTTCCAGACTAAGCATGGAGAAGCAGAATGTAGCTGTTATGCTGCAAACATATGGAACAAACTGCCAGTAGAGATTAAACTCTCACCAACTGTAGATATTTTTAAATCCAGGTAAAAAACATGTCTTTTTTTCCTATGAATGACATCTGCACGGTAACTTTATCTGAGAATGACTTTTATTACTTTTATTACATTGATGTTTTAATGTTATTTTTGCTGTTTTTAATTCTTTTCTATATCTGTAATGCTTTCACTGTTTCCATGTAAAGCACTTTGAAATGTCCTGAACATGAAAGATGCTATACAAATAAACTTGCCTTGCCTTAAAGGGCCACTGTATTAACTCTGTATCAATTGAACTTAAACTCTGTCATCTTTAGACATATTATAAAGGCATAGAGACCCTTACAGTCATAAAGAAAATATGACGTAATGCACAAGGGTAGAGAACAAAGTCAGTGAACAGAGGACAATCAACTTTGATGAGCCAATTTTTAATAAAAAGTCAAAGAAGATAAAAAAAAAAGGTTAAAATTAACCTGTAAAAACATGTCCTATAAAAATTGTAATAAATAAATAAAAAAAAACAATTGAGGCTTAAAATCTTCTTAAAAAAATAAATGCTGCGAGGTGGCTGCCCTATCTCTGTCCTCGTATCATTCACATGGCGGTTTACGCCAGGCCTCATTTCCCCACTCTCCCTCTGCGTGTCTCAGATATGATAACCCCAGTCGTCTGTCTCCTAAGAGCCCCTGCTCGACCCCTGCTCGGCCACTTGTTGCTCGCCTCAGACCTCTCAGCCACCAGCCTCCTCACCTCTCACAGCCACGCTCCCTCTTCAGTCAAACACTTCGTCCTTTTTATTCTGGTTTCTTATAGGGCCTTTTTTCTGTTGCAGGTGACCAAAATATGCTTGATTAGTCTGGAAGTATGCAAGCATGTGACTAATTAAAATCCAGTTCAAAAACAACCTCATGCAATTCAAAACGAGTCCATAACAGACCAAACTCACAACCTGGAATGCACACCTAACAATCATGCAAAAATACGAGTCCATACGATATTTAAAAAACTTATATAAAAAACACACAAACACCTGAAATGCACATTTCCACCCTGTGACAGACATATAAGACTTTTTAGCAAGTAGGAGAAAACACATCAATGTCTTCTTCCTCCTTGCTTGTGCCATCTCCTTTAACTTGCAGGTTCTCCACCCAGCAAGTGCAGCTTTGGAAGTAGTCAAGATTAATTAGTCCTGGTTACAACAAATTTTCCAACACAGACTCACTAGCGCTCTAGTTTAGCTTTTTTATGGAACATAATAAACTTTATATTATGAAAGGGAATTAAGTTGTTTTTGAGCAGAAATGCAACTTTAAACTACTTCTGTAATGTACAACACAATAATATTAAGTAAATATTAATGTAGGTAGCTTGTGGCATTATGTGTAACCATAGGTCACAATGTTGCAGAGGCCAAAATTTTGGGAATTATTACATTTTTCTCTCAGTATTAAAGTAGCATAAAAGTGCTATAAATGTTTATTTGACTTTCTTTGACCAGTCAGTAAGTTTGTTCTTGTCCAATGTTTCAAACTATTTCAGCACACATTACTTCTTAAGTTCCAACAGAGGACTATGAAGGAGAAACTGTGATCATGCTATGTTCTTAACTTTGCATCAAATTCTCATGTGCCTTTTTGCCTGTAGCTAACTTCATTTTAACCAACATCAAACTAATTAGGGATACTGGAAAGACACTCTCGTCATTCAAAGTCCTTGAACATTTACTGGAGTTTCTGGTCCCAGTGGAGAAAAATAATACAAAGGAATGTAAGGATTTGAGTTATTTTGATAAATTTGAGCACTGTTTCAATATTGAGGTTTTGTGTAAGACTAAATTCCTTTTACACTGTTGTAGACATCCATCCATCCATTTTCTACCACTTAATCCCAAACGGGGTTGTGGGGGGTGGGACCTAATCCTATCTGTCATTGGGCGAGACTGTTACAGACGATATAATCAAAAGAGTTTTTCTTACATTTTTGTTCTTTTATAAAAATAATTTTGACCTATCATTATGAATTACTTTGAGTAGAATAATTAAAACCTGTTTGTGTAGTTAAAAGGCCTTTATTTTCATTGAATGTTGAAATTTTATGACCAATTCAATAATAACCAAAGAGGAATTTTTAATTAAACTCCCCTCTTTTAAATTAAAAAGATACATAACAAAACTCATGAAACATTCTAAAATATCCATTACTGCTATTATATGAGCTCAGGTGAAATAGAAAACTATTATTCCAGATAACAAAAGGGAGAACTGTCTTATTTGAATATGTTTGGTAGAAATATCGAAATTAATCCATATAAGCATACTGAAATAATGAGAAGATTATCCTAAATCTATGCAGCTTAATACATATTATAAAATAAAATTATATTTAATTTGAGTTGTGGAAAGAACAAGAGAACAATTACTTTATTATTAAATAGTTTGATCAATAATATTTTTTTCCCAGACATTAGAAAGAAGACAATTTTATGTGAAGTTACTGAAGTTCACTTCCTGAGTACCTTGAAAGACACACTGAGATTTCATTAATACATTCAAAGTTAAACTCCCATTTTTGTTATTAAAGTCTGACAAGGCCTTTGGAATGTAGAGAATAAAATTATATCTGTGGAAAATATTTTTTTTTATTATTATTTATTTATTTTTAACTCACCAAAGCATCAGATGTTTGTAATTTCTTCCTGTGGATTTGAAAAGGGGAACCAAGCTTTGGTGTATTTGACAGGTAGAATTTATGGTAACAGTTTAGATTTGATCCTCTTGAAACTGCGCACATTGATTTTTCTAGTTTGGATGTTCTCCCCGTGTTGCCGCGGGTTCTCTCCGCCTACTCTGGTTTCCTCCCACTATCCAAGAGATGTATGTTAAACACATTATTTTTTCTAAGTTCTTTATAGGGATGAATGTGTGTGTGAGTGGTTGTCTTTCTCTTTATGTTTACCCTGCGATTAACTTCTTTTCATTTGAACTGACAAATTATAGATGCAACTTTACATATGACAATGGTTACCTGTAGGACCATCTACCAATTCATTTTTTTATCTGTTTAATAGAAGAATAGATGTGGAATAATTACATTTAATTTTTTTTTTTTTTAGAAAAATAGTTAGCATACAGTCTGCTGAGAGCCAGATATCATCTGTATAATCATAAGCATGTAAACAACAATGTCTTGGTTTCATTGTTATTAGACATTAGAATGTAAGAATAGGTTTGCTTGTACCTCCCTGCATGGCCATTACCACCATCTTTGAAGCAAGGACACAATTTTCAGAGGTCTATTAAGTGATTGATCATCCATTTGTATTCAGTAACAGCTCTCCTTGGTGACTATAGAAACCACATAATCACTTACAGCCACAGTACAGCAGGTGACTGGCTTTAGTTTTCTGAATTATTTACAAGCAAAATCGTAGGTTTTAACTGTCAAACAGTGGTTGTATGGACACAATGATCATCCAACATGTAAAGGTAAGTATCCAGATCATTAAATGTCAGCACTGATCATGTAATGTAGTTTGTTAGTTTGCAAACAAATAATTATGGAGCCGACAAAAATGAATGTTGACACAATAACAGGGTAATCAGCTAAATAATCCTATTTAATAGCATAAATATAAGTTAAATTTTGGTTAAATGTAATGTAGAACAGAATTAAATTAAACAAGATAAAAAACAATGAACTATTAACAGATCATCAGCTCCCTGTTTGTATGTAAATTTATGATATGGAGAATGTCATAAATGACCACCTGCAGTCATACAGTTTAGACTTTCATAGTTGTTTGTTTGCCACTGAACCCCTGAAGAAATTATCTGTGTATCTTGATAAAGTATAATCTTGAACACCGTGAGATTTGCTGAGCGGCATTGCTGACGGTTATCAGCTGATCGCGGCAGTGAAAATGCTGTCTCATTGTAATCAACTGTTAAAAGTACAATAAATTAATTGCAGGGGTAATGCTTTATTATTCTTTTATCCAATAAAGTTTAATAAATCGCGCTGTGTCAGGAGAATGACACAGACAGCTGCGTCTTACCGGAAGGATTTCACACGTCAGCTGTGCGCCTGATATCTCAGCTGATATAATAAACAGTTCCTGATCTGTGCAAAGAAAAAAAACTATTTGTTCAGTTATTTACGAACATGTCACAACGAACATTTGATTCTTGCATCGCTGTGTTGCTGTGAACACCAGACTCAACCTCACGCGCATGTTTAGTTTTCCAAACACCACATTGAACAGTGCATTCATGCAACACCTGCGTGAAACTGCCCCCATTTTGCATAGTTTGCACTGCTTTGGTGGTGGTTTGTGCCACTTCTACTACACTTCACCTACAAAAGAAATAAAAATTAAATATATATTAATACATTAACGTTAAAACGTTAAAATCATTAGTTTACTCACAGGAAGCAGCTGAGTGGATTATTCACCGTCATTTTGACACAATGCCATGGTAACCTGCAGCTGGGTCTGTAGCAGCTGGTAATGTATGTTCTGAGTTTCTGTTTCTTTGTGTTGTGGTTTCACAAATACTATGAAATAAAATATAATGTAACTGGGAACTGGGTTTATTTCTGGTCAAAGATTTCACATGAATACGGCACATTCTGGCTGATACTAGAGACGGATATGGAGCGCTAAGTGATAGATTGACGCAAACTTACACAAGACATAATGAGATAGAGGTTTCTGTTGGTACTATCCACACATACTTGCTGTGTTAGTGTGTTTAGGCTTAATCCATGCTTTATCCTGTGTGTAAATGCTAGGCACTCAATGGTTATCACTGGACCCATGCCCACCAAACTGGCATCGTCAACAACTGGAAAGACATTACTGCACGTCCTCCATAAAGACTGCCATCAACCATCATTCATGGCAGCTGTGTTGGTTGGGACTTTGTAGTCACCACTTGCCATTTTCTGAGCTCTGAGATTTTCTGGCTGAGACTGTTGTTTGCTGTTGTGGGTTTTGGTTTGGGTTTGAGTTGGATCGTTTGGTTCTTGTTGAACTTCAAGTTTGAGTGTTTGACCTTTGTTTGTGTACATTTTATTTGTTGGCTTAATTAGTTTGCCATGTAAAACTGCTTGTGGTTTGTTGTGTTTGTATAATGTTTTCACATAACCCTACTTTATTTCCAATTCTTTGTTTTGCTTGTAATATTCACACCCCTTCTCCCCCTGAACAAACTTTCTATAGGTCGTAACATAAGGTACACCTATAAAAGTGTTATATTATACAGATCAGGAGTTATGATTGTAAGAAATGAGAATGTGAATGTAATATTCTGTTGTATGGTCACTTTTACAAGCTGCGGGTCAGTTTTATAAGCTGCGGTCGATGGAGATGCAGGTTCTGTGGCCAGAACCGGTTACCTTGGCTGTTGCTGGGGAATATATGAATGAATGTGGGTGTGTCTGCTCAACCGCTTCGTGTGAAGACCTTATAATTTAAAAAATGACATTAACATAATAATACTTGATTTAATATGTATTTCCTAATGAAGTGACATATAATATGAGTGAGATAATTCCATTTGAGCTGTCCATTATCAGAAAATAATGGACTAGGAGGTAACCGTTGGATTTGTCATCAATAATTTTCTGATAATGGACACTTCGTTAAGCATTATTCATTAAGTATCACCATAGAATCTTTCAGTTCTGTCCTGTTGAGTGTAAAAGGATATAATAAATATATCACTAGCTTATGTACAGCACAGCAAGAAAACAAATCGTCTAAAGAACATTACACAAAGTCAGAGAAGACCATCAGATTGCACTGAAGTGTAAACTATCTCAAAATGGAGAAAGCTGGTTTAAAAAAAGAAGAAACAATTTCAGCATTTCTTTCACTCTTTAAAAAAAATCCCTTTTAAAATGCTGCCCATTTAGTTACGGTTGTCAAGACAAAGAGGCAGCAGCTCTTCTGGTCATTTTTAAAATCTTTCGACTTGATGAATAAATTCATACATTGATAATAACATGCTCATCCATGAGTGAGTGTGTTGATGGAGTAGTACCACAAAAGCAGGAAAATTATTTCCCAAGTCTGAAGCTGAAATGACTGCATTGATGAGGTCTTTAGCCAAAGAATGTACTTTATACTAGGTCTTTTTAAAACAGATTACTGCAGACTCAAACATTGCACTGCTCTAAAGGCCTAGGTTTGCTTGTCTGAAGTGCATTTAAGCCAAATTTAACTGTCTGTCACTGCACATGCAACAAACCTGAACTATGTTATTTTAGAATTTAGATGAGCTAATTGATAACAGTCCTAGGCACATTTGCTTGTCTGTCCTGGGGGAGGACTTACAGGCATCAATGTGAACTTCATGAGCTTTTTTTTTTTTTTTCCTTACAGGGTTTTTTAATGAGGTTTTCCTCACCGAGAAGGGGGGTCTAAGGACAGGGATGTCCTGGGTCTGCTTAGTTTAGTGTAGTCATTGCTTGTGTTTATTGTGCGTTACGTCTGCTATTGTGTGATCAACAGTGTGTGAAGTCCTTTGAGACAACTTTGTTGTGACACTGTGCTATATAAATAAAAAAGATTTTAAAAAAAATTATTTGTCTCAGTGCACAGGAAAAAAACATATTTTGCAAAGGTTGCGGTTATTTCAATAAGTCAAACAACTATTAAATTTGATCATCAGAGTGAATCATGATTGAATGAAAAAAATAACTTGTGGGGTTCCCCAAAGCTTTGTCTTGGGGCCACTGCTAATACACATCTGCATGCTCTCACTTGTTCAAGTTATGAACCCCTAACAAATATGTTACAACTATGCTGATGCCACAGAAATTTACAGCTAGGACCTTCAGTTTGTTTTGGATGTACTTTTTAATGAATGATCTGCACCCAACCCTGCAGTCTGTAGTGTTTTAAATAAAGCCTTTTGAATTATCTTGTACACGAAATTTGTGATATAAACAAATTAAGTAGAGTGAGTTCACCCTCCCTGATGTACTTAAAAATTACAGGTAAACAAAGGTGTACATATTTAGAGGCTGAAATTTCTACCTATCCACAGAGGGACCTTTCATGGTACTCTGTTTACAAATTATAAGTATTATGCAGGTTGAGCAAAACAAAATGTGTTGATGTAAAATTAGCTTATGAAATTATTTCCTTCATAACTCTCACTTTTAAATAAATATCATTTAGCAAGTGGTTACTGTAGGTGTCTCTGGCTGCAAGTTCGAATACATTGAGTGTCGAGCTCCACTTTGAGCTGTTTTACAAAAAACACACTTTTTTTGTGACTGTGTGTATGGTTTTGCAAAACTCGTGTAAGTGTGTACTTTTGAAAGTGGGCGATGCACCTCTTCTCAGGTTCAGCCATTTTCCTTCTGCATCAGCCCTTTTGGATGCATGGATGCATCCTCCTTCTAAACAATCCCTCCCAACCTAGCTACATTCCTGTGATTCCAGCTTCTACACCCCCTTTGTTCTATGTTATCTATATTCTCCTTCTGATATCGAGGCACCTGCAGGCAGGATATTTACTCAGTGTTTCATTTTGCAGACAGGCTGACTGTGTCAAACTTAAGATAAACACAAGTAAAATCAAACATCAGACTTCACTAATTCTGAAGACTTGTTTTTCTCAGGACTTATTCTTAACTGATAATGTAAATGGTAAAATAAATTAATGACTTATAAAGCTACAGAAAAGTAATAACATATAAGTACAGAATATTGTTTTCATTGCCTCTAATTTGCATTTTCATAAATAAACTTTGATTTGCATATTTGCATTGAATCAAGATCTCAAGCCTTTTATTCTGAATCAAAGCTTTCTGAAAGAGGGGGCTCTACAAACATGCTAAGCTGTGTCACAGTGAGTAATACTATCTATTTTCATCATATTAGAGTAAATTAGTTTCTTTTAGTTTAGCCTTGCTTCCTAAATGAAGTGCCCATGTTAAGATTTTTAAACATAAAGTTGAAAAAAATATAGAAATATAGAAGCCTATAATACATTTAGATTAGCTAATGTTGACAGATATTTACAGAAGGGTGAATTGCACTGCAGAGACCAGGCATTTCACTATACAGTAAGGGTTGTGCTCCTGATCACTTCTCTCTGGCTTATTGCATACATGCAGAAATGAGCAGATAATTACAG
This sequence comes from Kiunga ballochi, assembly GCA_037177335.1. Lineage (NCBI taxonomy): Eukaryota > Metazoa > Chordata > Actinopteri > Atheriniformes > Pseudomugilidae > Kiunga > Kiunga ballochi. The sequence continues at coordinate 18,677,185 of JBAMIG010000013.1, read as the reverse complement.
ATAATCACTACAATCATTCAACAAAGTAACTGCATATATATGCCAAAACTTATTTTTTTTACATAATGAAGTCTTTTTTTCAACTGTAATTGTATGTGTTTCATAGCAGCACTATGAGAACAGTTATTGTCCACAAAATGCTGAATCTGAGTGTAAAGATATACACAGTGCGTGCTGCTGTCCTCTAGCATCTATCCAGTTTAGGTTATTTTCTTGACCCCCTAGAATAGGTTACATTTTCACTGTCCAGCTATTACAGGCTTCAGTGATTTTCAACCTTTACAGTCTTCAGCATAAAGTCTTTTTTAAGGCATTCTTGCTGTTTCTGTTGTGCACAATCAGCCATTGTGATCCATGGAAAATATACTGTTTATAAGCATAAATATCCTTGCATTTGATTTATGCATCAGTAGAGTTGTGAACAATGGGTGCAGTAGATGCCTTTGAAAACAATCAAGTAGAGGACACTTGATTTTTACTGAAGTATGTAATTGATATGACCAAACTTGGCTTTGGCATAAAAGGCGTAACAAGGAGAGCTGTGGACATGTGTTAAGAGGGAAGGGGTGAGACTTTATTGTTACAGGTGGAAATTAGGTACAGATAACTGATGGTAATAGAACAAGTAATATGCTTAGGATAACTCCCAGTTAAAGTCAGATGGGGATCTGGATATAATCTAAACAGGAAGACAGTCAAAGGGCTCAAAACCTAAAACCACTAAAAACAGCAGAATATTAGTTTTATGTTTATACACCAATACGAGATATGATCTATGTTTAATCAGTGGTGGACTTACCTAACTGGACCCTTTGCAGAGTTTCTCCTTAATTAAACATTTAACCCAACCCTTAGTGGAGGTTTATTGTAGTCTGACCTGTCAGGAGTTGAAACTGTCCAAACCACTTTCCTCTTCTTGAAGGCAGGAATCATTGGTAAATTGATCAACCAGGTGACTGTAAGCAGTATATTAACCTTCTGCCAGCCTGGGCATTGCAGAGATTTTTTAGGACAATGTCACAGCTATTTTTTTCTTGTTGCCAGCAAATCATCTGACCGTGTTCTTTTAATTAGCATTATTAATGTTTTCATTACAGATCAGACAGACATGATGTTTGTCCTAATTCATATCTCACAAGGTGAGAGTGCAAGTGACAGCTCCTTATTTTATTTTCATAAGAAAGCTTTGACTACTTAGTGCATAATAAGGTGCAAATTAAATGTATTGTGTTGGATGTAGCCAACTACATTTTGACAAAAAAATACAACAACTCAAGACAGATGGCTTCTCACAGGATGAGCATTGTTTCTGATGTTAAGCATACTGAGAATCCCAGCAGGCATGACTGAACTGGCCATAGGGCATACTGGGCACTTGCCAGGTGGGTTAATGGCAATTTTGGCCAGGCAGCAGTTTTTTTTTTAACTAAAGACACTAATCATAAAGACATTAGCAATGATGGCTATTGGTACACAAAGAAGTTGGTCGTGGTTGATTTTAGGGTGGTTAAAACACAGCCAAGAGCTGACGCTCCCCTCTGTAACTCAGATTACTTTTTTTTAAATAAGGCTTTAACCCCTTAATGCCTGAATTAAGAGTAACTTGGCAGAGACATCTCATTTTTGACATCAAAGAACTTTATTTGACCCTTTAACTAAATCTGAAAAGACTAGGCTATTTATGTTTTCCATATATTTACTATTTATTACCATAGAAAAAGTATAAATGATTACAGTGTAATCTCCTGCTGTCTGGTGGTCACCAGGGTCCAGGAGACCAGTATCATGTGGTAAA
>JBAMIG010000013.1:18663846-18675290 GCA_037177335.1 Kiunga ballochi | reverse complement strand
TGTGGCATTTCCCTCCATTTCCCCTGCCCTCCATACTTCAGTGCACAGCTCATTCTTCTTATACCTTTTCTTTTTTTTAAATTCTATTAAGGAGATTATTCTAAAAGTTTTCCTCAATGGCTCGATGATGTTTATGTTGGTCTTTCTTGTTTGTTTTATGTTTTTCTTTTTTGTCTTTGTCTTAGTTTCAGTATTTTATGCCATCTTAACCTTTAGTTTTGTTTAATAAATATTCTATTTATTTGCCCATTCAATTTCTTTGGGCCATGATCTTGGTCGATTCCAACACAAACTTATGATGTTGTGTCTGAAATTGAATTACTAAATTACTTAAATAAATAAATATTCCTTTATTCATTCATATGCACACACACACACACACACACACCTCGAGAGATAGAGAGAGAGATTAAATTATGAATTTTGTGTAGCACAAATTGGTTTGTACTACTATGATTTAATTCTCAAAAAAAAAGAAAAATGCTGCGGGTGTTTTAGACTTTAAAAGCCGTCAAATTTAAGATGATGTTAGGCATGGCTACTAGTTATATGTATACTCTAAACAAAATTGGTTCTAGAGAGTTTTCTAATATAGTATCACATAGTTCTTGAATTCAGTCTTGCACTTCACTGCACTGGAGTATGAATGGAGCTGTTTGTTATTCTGACCACATGAAATGAGAGTGAATAGATTTCTAACCTCCCTCTGGCACCCATGGGGGTCTGCTCACTTCCACAGTTACTGTGTCTTACATTTGGTTCATGGAGCTGGTCATGCATTCACAACTGAGACTTTCTGCCCTGAGGATACTCGGCACATAGCCTTGTTTTGTTGCTTGTTTCTTCATTAGAATAATGAGCAGGTTACAAGTCACCAGTTGCCTATTAGTGCAAACATATGGCAAAGGAATAACAGTTCATCAAAGTTCAGTCACATTATGTTGCTCAAATAATTACTGAAGGGATCATCTCAGTGGGGACCAGTTGATAAACCAAAGGACGCATTGAAATGAATGACTTTAATGTAAAATTTTCAGAAATCTTTATATTTACTTTAAATTGGCATGGTTGAAACCTAAAGGTTAACTTATGATGTGTGATAACAAAACAATGAGGCACGCACCTTTCAAGGCTGCAAGGCTCTCCCACTGTCCACAAAATAAAATGACCACTGCTACATGATGAGGTTGGTGGCATGAATAAGGATAACATATCCTACAGCTTTGTCCATCTAAACTCCTACATCATTGTTTCAAACATCTTGTTATTTAAGAGGGGATCCAGGTCAAAGCCTTGTTTGATCTCAATTTTGGCCAATTTACAGATAATGACAGCTTAGAATGATACATTCCCAACTTCCTGGATTTGTGGCATGGATTGCCTTTCCACTGATGGCAGATGGGAGCTTGTGTCTCATCACTGTTTCATCTTTATCTAATATGTAACTCTGGAGAAACAACAATATGATGTTTATTATGGGTGCATAGATATGGTTAGGGAAAGCCAGAGTTTTTAGAAATGTCCTTTCCGAAGGGCTGGCATCTCATATATGAAGATTTAAAGACAAAAGGCCAGTGCTAGACTGAGTGGCACATAGCCATAAATTCACATTAAACTACTGACTGACAGAGAGGAAGTACAGGGATGTGAAGCATTGTTTCCTTTGCCACAGAGACCATCTTCTCTTCATTGGAATTCACAACCATCCCCAATAAGAGGAGCACACTTATTTCATTTCCATGCTCTCAATCCCATTCATTTACACAGTCCCTGGTGTACTTCTTCAGAACATGTACCTTTTTTCTTAGTTTAACAATCGTGGCCTGTGCTTGGGGACAGCCACCGCTGTGGAGGTCTTGAACCAGGAAATCAGCTTACAATGGTAATTAGTGTGTCCATTTTGTTTCTGACAGTTGAACTGCTTTCATCAAAATACCACAGACTGAGGTGCTATGAGTTTCTAGCAGTAGCACTCCATGTAACATGGTGCCAGCTCATCTGAAAGAACAAGTCCTCATACTAGTAGCTTCTTAACTATCTATGTCATCCATTTATCAGGCGATGAAATTCCATCTCATCTGTGCCTTTTTCCTCTAAAGAAAACAACCTCTGTGGGACAAAGATGTCAAACCTGCTGATTATCTGTGTAACAGTGCTATGTCTGCAAGCCAAGGCCAATATTGTGAGTAATAAGTGGGAAAAAGGCCTTTGAACAATGTCAGCTTGTTTCAGCAGGTATCCTGGGTTTTATGTAAATATGTGTGTGTGTGTGTGTGTGTGTGGTTTTTTTTCTCCCAGAAAGACTCATTAAATTTATGCAAATGACATTGTCACCCCTTGAAACATGCAAATGCTGTCCTTGCATTGTGTTATGAGTTGATTGCTCTGTAGAAAGTGATATTCCCTGTCCTGGCAGTGAAATCATTTTGGATACTCAAAGTTTTTTTTTTTTATTTCTTCTTATTTCTTCTCATTCCTAATCTTGTTTCCCGACAAACAAGTGTTGATTTTACATTCTCATAGGAAAGCAGAAACTGTAGATGCCCTGTAACCCTCCTGCATACACACGTGTAACAAACTGTTTAGTTCCAGCTATAAATCAACTAATGAGAAGATCTTAGTCAGGTGTTGATTGATAGGTAAGTTTGAGAAACAATTGCCAGTTTTACCTTGTATACTACAGGTTCCTCACAATGACAAACACTTTTTGTAACTGACAAACAGCATTATAACTAGATGTGCTTAAAACTGTAAAATCACACCAATAACTTAGTATTTGTGTTATGGTAACTTTAGCAAGCAGTAATTTAGATGGGTTGACTTCCAAGCAATAACGTGCAAATTAACAATAAACCCAACTTGTCGCCAGAATAAATTCTTGAATCAATTAAAACGAGCAGTGACACTCATTTTTGGTGGATTAACCTTTTAAACTCCTAAGTCAAGAAATAATGGGAATAAAATTCTTCATTTGAAGGCTTTACTTAACATTTTAAAAAATGTGGTATTTGAAAAAAATGCAAATAAAAACCATTTATTATAATGGATTGAGAGAGTAATTATAAGACAAAAGGTATTTTGTATTACATGAATCAGAAAAAAAAGTATTAGATCCTGCACAAAAAGGTGTTTTGGCAAGTATTTTTACTTTGAAATAATGAGTCACATAAAAACCCACGTACCACACATAAAACACTTTTAAATATTACAATTTTAAGGTTGTCAGCAAGTGGTGTCTTGACTCAACAAGACAAAGGATGGAGTATTTATAAGAGAAACTTAATGATGTTTATAATCACTAAAGTACATTAGGAGGACTATTGTTATGATGAATGGTGGAGAGGGTAGGTGTGGACCCAAGTGCAAGCACGCACATTTAACTTTAATACCATACTGAAGAAAACAAGAAACAGTCTAATAATCCAGCAACCACAAACAGAAATCCAAGCCCCTAAATACAAAAGAAAATGAGACACAGGTGTGATCTATGACTAAATAGATGAGCAAAGGACTATCAGGAAACAATGGAGGACAACAAAATAAAACAGGAAACAAAAATCACAGAAAAAATTAACCCACAAACCCCAAAAACTATGTACACTTATGCACGGAAAGCTTTGGTATAACTGATCCGAACAGGATTATGGTGTAGCATATGAGTTTGTGAGTCCTCTCAGTTGTTTTGTGCATATAGGTACAGAAATCATGTGTTTTACGCAATGGATTAAAAAAGTTAATGACTAATTGGGCCAGACCCCATGACTCTGATTTTCTGATATTAATAAGAATGCTCATTTGGGCTAGAGAGCATTTAAAAGAAAGATTCACGCTTTTACCAGTTTTTAGTTTAATCTTTTAAATAAAATATTTTTTTCCTCTTACTTTTTATTCTTCTTGCAAAGAGAGAGTGTTTGTGTTTAATGCATATACTTTCATTGAATATTTTTACCTTTAAGATACAGCAAAGAGCTAGTTCCTTAGATTTTTACTCACGAGAGGAAATGTTAGCTTTGTTAGCTTTGTGCACAAAGGCCAACCTGGGATATGACATCACCTCCTGACGAAGCTAATGAGGAGATTTAGGGGATTCAAAGTCGCGGCCAAGCTAAAGATGCATGCATGTGGAGAATCGGACGTGCCATCAATTTCCTTTTGTTATCCTGGAAAATGTGAAACCCGCTGCTGAACAAGATCAACAAGATATCTGCACTGTACAACCAGCGGATCTGCTGGTGGAGCAGCTTGATCATCTTTACGGAGACATGGCTAAAACACCTTGTACTAGATACTAACGTGGACCTGCCGGGATTCACTGCTGTTAGCTGACAGAGACACCAAAAGCAAGTGGTAAAAGTAAAGGTTGAGGATTCATCATGTGTGTCAACAATGGCTGGTGTAATCCAGGAGATATCTCCATAAAGACAGTCTTGTGCAGCCTGTACTCCATCTGCCGAGGGAGTACAGTCATGTGATCACCATCAGTGTTTACATTCTCTGAAAGCAGACGATGCCACTGGAAATGAGAAGATCCACTCTATCAAAAATAAATTAATGAATAAAGTTTGTACTTTAGATAGAGTTAACTATGTGAAGTTAAAGTGGAAAACAGCTCATTTTTATCTTTTTCTTTCAAGTCAATTAAAGACTGGTTTACAAAAATACAGTGAAACTGCACAAGATAAGTCAGTTAATACATTTTGATGGAAGTAACATTAATGATATGGTGACAAAAAAAAGCTCAAACAACTGTAGTTTGTCCTGCTGATAAAACGGGAACCTGGCAGGGTTCATTGTCTCATTTAACTCAAGGGAGAGAATTTAGCTAAAACTGTCTCTTCTTGAATCTTAAAAAAGCTAGGGACCAGACTCCTAAAAATGTTAAAAATATTTTATTATATTGCTGTCTACCAAAGACAAAAGACATACCTGTACCTGCAATGTCATGTTAAGATTGAGTTATGAAAAGCTCAACCACTGGCAACATGAGGGCAAGCAGTTATGTGGTGTTTATTATGGAAGAAAAAAAAGAAGAAGAAAAAGTCCTGAATTATGCAGGCTCTTGTGTGCTGCCCATGGCTCTGAATCAAAGTAAGCTGAATTGTATTAAATGTTGAAGCAAAAACTTCTCTGTCAAGAATGAGGAGTCAGGTTGTAAAGTGAAGAATGATTACAGGTTTAATAAAACAAAGGAAATAGTACAGAGTAAAGAAATTGCAATTCCTGAGAGTCTGTTCAGAGGTCCGTCGAGGCAGAGCTCTGCAGAGTCTGCCCATCATCAGGCAAACTGGAACCTATGAAGCCTTGTTCCCACGTCATTGCATAATCATATATCCTGTCAGGATGAAACAAAGAAATTGGTCTGGAGCCTAGTATAGTCTAGCGTCAGATTAACGTTGTAAACCAGTACTGCTGGATATAACCCGTCCAGGTCATTCCGGAGAGTATCTGGTGGATCCAAGCTTTCACATTAGAAGTCACAGATTTACAATCAGTTGTTTAGCAAAGGGAAATCAGGAGAATATGCAGCTCATGGTTTTAACACAGAGAGTTGCTCATTCAAATACTAATCTCAATGACATTATGCTGAGCATGTCAAAGGATGAAACTCACTTGTAATATAAGATGCATGCATATGAAATTCCCACGACAATGTCCTACTTGAACCATGCCACTTTTGTCTGTATGATTAGTGTGAAACAGCCCACTTAAAATGTTTCTTTAGTGTAAGGCAAAGTATTTACTATTCTTATGTCTACTTATGTTTCCATACATACTGTAAATGGCCTTGTCTCAACCTTGATGAAGTTTTGAAAATCACATTCAAATGTTTTCCTAAACGTCAGCCCTTATTCATGCAGTAATATTAATCTGTACTTGCATTGTTCTTTTCTTTTACCATCTCAGAAACAAGGTTTTTTCTTTCTTTGATTTTATTCAATCTTTTAATTGCAAATTTTAATTGTTTTGTCTCATATGGTAAATTTAGGTTCTAAAACTTCAGAGGAATCTACAAAGCCATCATTTTAATACAGCATTATACTATTATATTTTCCTTCCAGCCAGTTCTTTTATTACTTGCAGGAAAAAATGCAATCATTTGAATTAATTCTTGACATTTTTACAGTCATACTACTAATACAAATACATGGAGTCTCAGTGGTTTCATGCACTTCGGCCACTTCACATAAATAACATGTTGGGAAGACTCTTGACTGCTGATTGATGGGAAAGGCTCCAATATCCCAGTGAACCTGAGTTGGAGAAGGTGGTGTAAAAAATGAATAAATGAATGAATGAGTCATATGCATGTCTATCCCCAAAGACCTTGTGGGAATGTTAATTGGAGTCTCTAAACCACCCATAGGAGTAAGTGTGTGTGTGTGTGTGTGTGTGTGTGCATGTTTGTTTTTCTGTGTGTTGGACCAGTGATGGACTGGCGACCTGTCCAGGGTGAATCCTGCCTCTCACCCAATGTCAGTTGGGATGGGCTGCAGACCCCCTGCGACCCCATTCAGGGAAAAAGTAAGTGGATGGATGGATGGATGGATGGATGGATGGATGGATGGATGGATGGATGGATGGATGGATGGATGGATGGCAAATCTGATGAACCCTACACGAAACAAGTGGAAGGTGAAGGCTCCTCCCAACCATGAGCTGGATTCTGCTGGTGGTTTTGTCTCACGTTGTACTTCCATTTTCCTCTCCACTGTCACCCTTTGCATATTTAGGATGGAAGACGGGGTAAAATTAAAATTGATGATGTATATACAGCATGTGTAGCTGTGTGTGTGATCATCCTAATTCAACAGTTATCTTTGAAAATGTTTTTATTCATGCTGAACAATGATTCTTCTTCAACAGCATCAGATATCTTCAGTTTTATAATGAAGTCCTTTGAGTCGTTTATTTCAATGCTTATTTTACTGTTTTCGATTTTTTAGTTTTGTGATGAAACATGCCACTTTCTTAATGGAAAAAAAATTGGTGCTGGAATTTCAGTTTTTTTTCTTTTCTTTATGATTGGGGGGTGGGGGGGTTCTGGGACCACCTCTCTACCGTTATTATTAACCAACTTAGTGCCTCACATGGACATTTTTTGTGTGTTGGAATAAAGAAGTTCCTAAAATGTGTCTATGATTAACTTATTTACCTATAATCCTCCGTAATAAATTGTTGCCAAATGGGACACTCACAAGAGGATCCCTATGTTGACTAAATGATAGATGTTAAACTGCTTCTTTTATACTTCCTCTTAGGCATAATCTTCTACAAATTGGCCTTGGCTGGTTGTCCTTTCTTTTAGAGGCCTGAAGCACAGTTTTAAATTTTTTCTATACCTCCCATGATCCCAACCTCGCCTCTAGTATTTGCCACACATAATGTATTTACAACTTGACTGTTGATGCCAGTGAAGCTCCACTGTGGCACGAGCTGAAGGGCCCATGAGACCATCTGCATCTTGCCATTCGGCTACACTCCATCTCTGAGGTCCAGATCTACCAGCACCAGTACCCCCAGGCTTTAGTTCTGGCTGTAGTGGATGTTAACCAGCTTGCCCCAGCTGAGCTCTTTAAAATAGGATTAGAAAAGCTTACTGGGTCTTTTAGAGATGCATTTCAAATGGCTTCAACGTCCTGCTTGCATTTATCTGTAAAAAACAGCCATGACCAGGTGGTGGAGGAATGAAGAACCAAAAAAAAGAGTTTGGCCATATAAAAGCTAATGCTGATTATTCAAATACTGGCTGGAATTAAACATTGAAGCATCATTACTATGTTATTTCATCATGAATATCCTTACCTGTATCTATATATTTTATTAAAATAATCAGATGATATGATTTTCTCCACACTTGTATTAGTAGATTTGTAGTAGTAATAATCAGAAATAAACAGAGAGAAAGGAGAAGTTCCAAAGAGAGCATACAGATCAGTGAGAAGGGGGGCATGTTTTTGTCTCGTGATGGCTTTGATATTATCAAAGTTTTTACTACACTCAATTTATACCAACACAGCTTTTTATACAAAATTAAGGCCAAATGTGACAATAACCTCCACAGAGGCATGTTTTGTTTTCTTTCTCTGTTCCCCACTATAATTTTGCATTGGGGTACCATCCAAACATACTTCCTTTGCACTAAGTTTAGCATCCTTACAATAAGAGATCATCCGACGGATTACATGTCCACAGTATTGGTAAATAATGTACATTTTACAAGAGGTCTGACACCTGTGACATGTTTTAGTTCAGCTATTTTTCATTGCATATCCGCTATGTAAGGCAAACCAGCCTAACCCCCTATGACTTGACATATTATATTTAATACATACTGTTTAGACATTTTGCATCACTTAATGGCAGAAACTTTACTTGAAACCTTGTTGTTCACCATATGGTACTGGTTTCCTACACCCTGGTGAAAACCATAAAGCAGAGGGATTACACTGTAACAAGTTTGACCCATTTCATGGTAATAAATAGTAATATGCAAAACCTTTATTACTAAAACGGTATCAGATACAATTAGATACTAGACAGACAAACACGAAAGATGACTTACAGGGGAAATCAGAATAAAAATTAGAGAGCAAGTCAAGAATACATCGGCAGGGATGGGGAATCTTATATTCTCACATGAAGACTATCAGGCAGCGAGGCACACCTGGCAGATCTGTCAGGTTCCTCAGATTTGCCAAATAACAGCGAAAGAATGACACATTACAGCAGTCAGATGAGGCTTCAGATTAAGTGTGAAGACTAAATAATGAGAACTAAAGTCTATTGCAAAGTACTAAAGGAAATACTTAAGAATGAACTCAAGAACAATTGAAAACTTTTAAATCTAATTTTATGTATTCATGTATTCATAGGAAAGTAACTAAAAAGATCCAAATAATATCAGCACTAACACAGGTTTAAATAAAACCATTACTTACTTTGCTTGGTTCACAGTCATGGAGATATTTTGGAGAAAATAAGAGCAGTCATAACACGTGTAGCAACTACTTAAATTACTGATCATGATCTTAACTGAACCCACTGTCAGCTTTTTTCTCAAAGACAGAAAATCACAGGCAGAATTATGGTCTTAGGTTTGATTCCTAACCCAACACATGTCAACATCATTCTCTGTGCTACTTCCTTTGAAGGCAGTGAATAAATTACGGGGATTCTCAAGGTCAGGTGGAATAGAGCCTCCCATATGAGAGTATTTGGAGTGTCTCTACCATCCCTGCAGGGAAATCCCTGATAAATAACCAGGGGATCTGTAGCTTGGTTGCAGTAACAAAAAGTTGCGGAGGTCAGATTTGAGGCCGGAAATAACATGAAATTATCTGTCAATCTGATTAATCTGATTTATTATAAAGGTATAAGTAAAGATTTTCTTTGTAGTGTTGGATTTTAGAATACATTTGTGAAAACATAAGATGCCAATTATATTGCTACAACCCCATTGATCGCACCTCTGTATTTGTTCTAGTTTTCCTGCTTGTTGTCAACTTTGGTAGACAGCATAATCTTTACCCACTGCCAAGTGTGACGGAGAATAAGAGCTGTGAGGTATTACTTATTTTTCTTTCCCAATGGTTCTTCTCTGGTGACTTGATGTTTTTTATATAAGAATTGGTGGACCGAATTTAAATTCAAGGAGGTTACATAGCATGTAAATAAAGCTCTTGTTTTTGGCATTTTCTATGAACACTGCAATTTGGTTAAATTTGTTTGGACATCGTTTCTGGTAAATTTGGCATGCATTTAAATGTTTTCCATTTGTGTTGTTAATAGTTTGTAGGTTTTGTTGAGGTCAAACGTGTAAAAAAAAATGTTTTGCTTCAAAACCACCTTTAATGAATGAAAACACTCAGGAATGTGTTTATCAGGAATGATGAGAGCCATTTAAAATAAAAGGGAAATGAGCCACAACCTGTTATATAGTATGACCTTTCACAGAGGATACACAATACTTTTCTCAAGAAGATAATATTTTCCCATAATTCTTTGCAGCTGTAACTTTAAGTGATATTCAATAAACCCCTTTATGATTGATATTGTTGTACTGCACGGTGGAACAGTGGCCTCACGGTGAGAAGGTTGCTGGTTCAAGCCTTAGCTGGGGGGAGGTCAGACCAGTAACCTTTCTGTGTGGAGTTTGCATGTTCTCCCCGTGTTAGCGTGGGTTCTGTCTGGGTCCTCTCTGGCTTCCTCCCACAGTCATGCACTTTGGGGATAGGCTAATTAAAGACTAAATTCTCTATTGGAGTAGGTGTGTGTGCGCATGGTTGTTTGTGTGTTGGCCCTGTGATGGACTGGTGACCTGTCCAGGGTGTACCCCGCCTCTTGACCAATGGTGTCGACTTGGATTGGCTACAGCGACTCCGTTCAGGGAATAAGTGGTAGAATGGATGATTTAGTATGAAAACAGTGGAGTGAGCATGTTTTACTTTAGGAGTTTATTTTTGTTTTGTTTTTGTCCTTTCTTAAATATGAATTGTGAAAACAATGTTCTATTTTATAATATACATGTTAATATACTCCTATACATATCAGAAAACACTGCTCTAATTACTTTAAATGATGATGATTTTACTGATTTACATCATCTGTTCGTGTTGTAGGATGATTGCAGTATATTCCTTCTGATTTGCTCCGACAACATTCCAGTCAAGGAACAGTCAAGAAAAAATAACTTTAACAACAAGGGGAGGACATGTTTTTTTACTGCTCTACTGTGCTTCATATGTTCTAACCCAGTTACCTTTGCTCCTTTTCATTTGATCACAAAGGTCTCTGCTCTTTGTTTGCAATAGTTTCCCTCAGTATGAAAACTCCAGATTTTCCTTCTTCAAGGCCACATTCTCATCTACACTTGCAGGATTTGTTATGACTGGGAGATGGTGTGGACCCAATTGCAGGCTGATGAGGCAGAGGAGGCAGGCAGAATGCAGATACTGTAAGTTTATTTCAAGGACAAGGAATCAACACAAGAGCCATGACGAAAACACAACGAAAAAAACAGAAAACAGACCTGAAAACCAAAGAACTGACATTCAGTCAGAACCAAACAATACACCAAATAATCTAAATTAACACAGGTGAACTGATGAACAGGAAACAAAAGGAGAACTACAAAATTAAACAGGAAACCAAAAAAAAAAAAAAAAAAAACCCAACACACAGGGTCCAAATCAAACCAAATTCTGGCTTTTTTTTTTTTTTTTCTTCTTCTTTATTTCATGCTCACTGTTGGAGAGTCTGTGCGGCAAATTTGATTAACGTTACTAAATTATGTGATTGGTTTCAGCATCAGCCAGCCACTAGTCCACCATGACATTCCCAGTTTAAAAAAGGCAGCAAGAATTGCTCTTCTCATATTTGTGTTTGGTATTGCACTTACACACACCTGAGTAAACTTGTCATGTAAACTACCCCCTTATATATAT
>JBAMIG010000013.1:18557925-18579551 GCA_037177335.1 Kiunga ballochi | reverse complement strand
CCTCCAGGCCTTCTCCAGTTCTTCCTTGAGGCCTTGGTACTTCTCCAGTTTCTCATGCTCCTTCTTCCTGATATTTCTATAATTGGGAATGGATAAATCAATCACTATGGCTTTCCTAAAGAATACTATGAATTTTTAACCATATATTAAATAGATTTGAAAAGCTGGAACAAAGAAAAACTCGGTCAGAATAAAATAAGCTTACAAATGTAATCAGTTTTTTTTTCTATGTTGTCCATAAAATAAGATATACATGTGTTGTGTATAAAAGAGTTAAACATCTTTGACTCTGCGTGATACCGATTTTCTTTTTTTGCTGAATGTGCTTCTTTGTGGCTGCAATGACATCTTACTCTTCATTAGTCAATCATCATCACATAAGCTGTGTGATTATTTCTCAATGTAAAATTTACAGTAAGATGAAAATAGCTTCAGTGAGCTGAATGCTGCAGTGCAGTGTATTGCTATTCCTATCATCAGTAATGGCACTGGTGTTGTAATGATGTAGATTAGTTAAATTAAGCTTTATTTTAAGCCATTAGTAGCTGCTTATTTTAACACTAAATGGTTTATGTGGTGATATATGAAAAAACTGTGGGTGACTTATTGTAAATGATCATCCCATCCATTTCTTTTCTCAACCATTTATCCAATTCAGGGTCAGGGTAGCTGGAGCCTATCCCAGCAGTATTTTGGGCAGGAGGTAGGCCACATCCTGGACATGTTGCCAGTCCATTACAGGGGCCCAATTCAAATGATTAATAATAATTATTTTTCTTATAAAAGCCCACTGGAAGCCTGCCCAGAAAACATAAACAAACAAACTAAACTCTTTGAGAAAAGGACACTTTGGTGTTAAGGAGCAAAACGGGCAGATATGCTAGCCCGTTTAGCTTTATGCTATAAGTGCCTGATACTCAGAAGAGTGTGATGTTTCATTCTACCAAGAACATATAACCTTCACCATCACACCACCAGTCTGAATTATGAGGACACAGGATGTTATCCGTGCTTTCATGGTGCTTATACCCAATTTTATACACATCATTTGGGCACGGCTGCGGTGCATGTAGTAGAGCAAGTCATCTACTAGCATCATTAGCAAATTAGTGGTTTAAATCCTGGCTCTGGGAGTCCACATGTTAAAGTCTCCTTGAGTAATACACTGAACCCCCAGTTGCTCCTGGTGCTGCATCACTGGTGTGAGTGTGTGTGTGTGGTGTGAGTGCGCATGGATGAATGGCTGAATAGTGTGTCAAAGAGCTTTGAGTGCACTGAGGTGAAAAAAGGTGCTATACAAGTATAAGACTATTTACCAGTCATCTGAATGTGGCTGCTAATACTGAGATCATCACAACAGCCAGTGTTTTACCAAATAGGATTTTGTTTCATTCGTAGCCTCAGTTTTCAGCACATAGCTGACAGGAGGGTCAACCGGTGTGGTTTTCTGCTGCTGTGGCACATCTAACGCTTGTGTTGTGTGTTTAGAAATGTAGCTTATTGAGGAAAATTATGCATCGGCTTAAAATTGTTTTTGGTAAAAGTGCATGAATCTGGTAGCCCGAATTGCATCCTCAAAATGAATGTATATGTCTAAGAGTACTTGGAAAGAGCAGGTATCAACCATATACCTCTACAATAATTTAGTAAAAAAAAAAAAAGAAAAAGAAAAGACAACCTCACGAGACTGTTCCTATTAAAGAGACTTACTAAAGGCCGGGTACTTTGAGTGACACAAAATATAGCTTTGCAGCCATTAACCGTGACCTTTCTTTTGGTGCTGGCTTTTATGAGTGCCATTATTGAGATGTGTCGTGATGGTCGACTTTACAGCAGCATTTTGCTTCAAGTCATTTGAAGACACTGAACACCAATCATCCTGATCATACTTATGTCTGCCCTTGTGAAAGCATAAGATCATAAATCATAAGTGGGACGGCCATTATCACAGTAAGCACTCAATTAGCGACTTTTTTTACATATTGCAATTAAACCAGATTACTTTTATTGAGACAATAATAAAAAATAAAAAAACGTAAATTCATTACTGTGGTTTCTTTCAAATATGAGAATCTTGTAAATGCAGAACACATGAGACGAGCAGGACTTCCCAGTCTTAGAGAAAGCGATGTAAAGTTTCTGGAATTAAACTCACCCCGCTCCTCTGTCCTCTTAGGGAGATTTATGATTTCTTAGGTACTGTCACAGCTTGGAGCTGCCCACCTGAACCAACCAGAAACGCTGTAGACTGTAACAATCAGCAAGCAATATTCAATTAAACAGGATGTCTGCAACATGTTGAAAATTCAAAATGACTCATTTTAAATCACACGCAAAACATGTCAGCACACGCAAATTAACACACACATATATGGATTTTAGATCCGGTGCCTGATGTCAAAAAGTCCCAGATTAAAGAACAAAGAAAAGTTGCATAAACCGATGGTCACTAAGTTAGAATGAGGATGGGGGAGACTATGCTAACTTTTCTAGCTTCTTCGTTGTTTTAGCTTTTCTTACATTGAATTGAAGAACTTGAACAAACTTGATCATGATATAGACCATTTATTTTAAATTGCTTTGCCACAAGAGCCTCATTAGCAACACAAAGACAACAGAAGAGCTTCTTTTACAAAATGCAAAAAACTAAAACAAAATCAATTTAACATCAATTTTCCTTAAAGTTTGCTTTTCATCTACTGTTCTATTTTTCCCAACAGCCTTCCAGCTTGCACCTTGTGTGGCATCTTGTCTGAATTTACAGTTGCTGCAGGTTCAGAGTCATAACTTTCCTGATTCATTGCAACCCTTTGTCTCTTAGTTTTTTTTAACTTAGTTTATTTTTCCTGCATATAATTAATAGTCAAGTTATGAGGATATTTAGTGGCTAAATGTAGCAAATACACAACTAGGAAGTCTGATCAAGTTGGTGGCCAATTAGTGATAACAATTGTGTTAGCTAAAAGCCCAATTATCAAGCAGAGCTCCTACAAAGAAACAAGCCAAATAGTAGTTGAGATTTGTGGATAACAGCTGGATCAATAAGAAGTAGAAGCATTGAATACATTAAATCAGCAAGTTGCATTTTTGGACTGTTCAGTGCATTTTAAGGAAGATGGAAGTTTCAACATTGAAGTGTAAGCCACACACAGACCAGTGTCTGACTCATGTCTCTAACTGTAACACTAACTACCTGTTATCATAACATTGCACCATCAGCCAAAAACCACTTCGAACCTGTGCATATGCTGACTATTAATCAAATCAGGAAAGGACAACGTGAACACAGAGACTTAAAGAACTGACATTGCAATCCCATAGGTGATAGGGATTTCCATGAAACTCAAGAGGATCTCCTGCAGATTCAGTACATTTTAAACCAAACAAAATACTCAGACGACGAACTGTTCACCCAAAGGACAAAAACTTTTAATGTAAAGATTGGGTTATTGTGTACTACGAAGGTAATAAGCATTCATAATAACAGAGGTCAAAAGAAAGGTGCTCCAAAAATCCCTTGGACCATATATTGGTCTCTGGCACAGTACAGAAATACAACACAGCAGAAAATCAGTAAGGGCAAGGGAAAAGACCATCACCAAATGCTACTGCTTTCATATTTGGAGAAGTCTGGCTTCAAGAAGGAAAAAATACTTCCTAAAATGTGTACAAATTATTCAAAACCCAAAGTCTATTCACAAGGCTCGGCTAGTGGTTGTTGTGCTCTGTGATTAGTTTCTAATACTTCGCAAACTCATAATGGCCTGTGTATAGACATTTGTGGAATGACTTGCAGTGCATGTTATTTTCATTTGTCCTTTCAAATATGTTTATAGAAGAAGTTAAGGGAAAAAGAGTAAATTAAAATGTACTGATTACATTTTTATATATATATCAAAGCAATGGGTACTGAAAAGATGGTTGAAAATCCACATTTGAGTCCTGTCAGTCATATTAGGTCACACTCATCACTGTTGTCCACTTGTGCCAATGCTAAAACAGTGTGTTAACAAGGCATGAACCCGCTTAAATTACTATAAATTTGTATTTTTTATAAGTGCAACATGCATAGTATAAATTTTCAGCCACATATTTTCCGAAATTCAAACCTCTTGTTGCACCATTTCTGTTTTCATTTAGACATTTTAGAGAAGATATACAGAAGATTTTGACATTTCTAAATTCAAGTTGCAAGTTTTCAAAACCTTTATGCAAACAAGCACACAGCAGTTTTCAGATGTTATATTACAAGGTTTCAGCAGTTTTTCAATATAAGGTGGTGGGACAGCAATGCCATATTTGAGACTCTGAAAATGTGTAATTGATAACAACAAGGGTGAAACAAGAACTTTAAATCTCTGAAAGTGTGCTGCTGAAACTGTGATTATGCAAATAATGCTTGTAGAGATAAATTTTTTTAAACAAAATTCAAAGTACTTTTTAAGATTTCAAAGCTTATTTTCAGACTTGAAGAACTTCAGTCAAATACTGACTTTCAAGGTTTCAAAATGTTTTTGTTTTTTTCCCAGTTTCAGATTATGGCAGGGTTTTAATTACATACATAGCTAATGGGCTTTGATCAGTTAATTCAATCTTTTGTCCTGATTGTTTTTTGGGACAAGAACAGAAGTTAAACAAGCTAAATGAGTTATAATCATAGCTCAGTGTTATTATTGATAGACCTGTCCTAATTACATTTCTATTGTTCAGCTCTTGTCTGAGCTTTTCATCTATGTTGTTTTGCTCTTTTCTGTTTCACATACACCTTTTTTTTTAAAGATTTGCCATTGATCTACCAGTTCAAGCTTGTTTGTTAACCAACCAGGATTTTTACAATCCATAGTGTCATCAGCATAGAAGCTTATACTGTTATCCTTCTGTGTGAATGGATGCAAACTCACCATTTGAAACTTCTTTTCATAATCCTTCATTTAGCTCCCTATCTGCATTGATTAAAAGGTTAACAGAGATTTACAATGCTGATACCGTAAGACTGCTATAGTAAGTAGAGTTGCACAGAAAAGTGATGGGCTTTAGTTCTCCTCTTAAGATATTCACTTCAGCTCCTTGCTCTTTCCATACTCGTGTCTCTTTAATGTGTCCAACCCGACTGATATCAGTTAACAAAGCCCAGTTTAGAGCAAAGGGCAGTACTATACCCATCTGCAGGACACACATGAGAAGCAGAGGGGATATATGGACATAGACACTGAGTCTGACGACATCAGGTTTCAGTTTACAATTTGAAATACCAAATAGGAAAAGCTAAATATGGTAAAAGATTATATCGCCCCAAGAATGCCTGGATGTCATAAGCACAGGCACCAAGAGGCCATGTTGCTCAAGTGTATCATTTGTGTATCAAATCATTTGAAATCGAGTTGGCAGCAGGATCTCTAAAAAGAAGAACTGAAAAATGTTGATGATAGCCTAGGAAGATTCCCCTAGGGGGTCTAAATATCGCCAATAATGAAAAAGTTGAACCCAGTGGGTGGAGGATGCAGTCAGATTCACCGAATTCCTTGCAGGCCTATCAGTCTGAGTTTACATTTTCCAGAGGGAGTGGATCCCCCACACTTTGCTGTCTGCACTGAGCTGTTTTTCTCTCTGGGGGTAATTTGTGGCACCGTACGGTGAGGCATCAATTTATTCTGACACGGAGAGAAAATAGAAACATTTAAAGGCCTTTATTTGTCATTGTTTCATGTCAGACAAATGTATTACCATGGAGGTTGTTGGCCTTGAAACACCCTGCTCAGGGTTAGTGCATACCTCTTTAACGCTCATGCAAAAGACTCAGTGGGGTTGGTAAATACAGAGGTATTAATGCTCTCTCAATTGGATAAAAACAAGTTGAAATGTGCTCACACATGTTATACCTGTTAAACTTACTCATGTTCCAAATGTACTGTATATTTCATTGCTTGATAAGACACGTTACTGCAGCACTCAACATAACAGAACGGTGCATGCCTCACTGGCCAACCAGTTAATATGCTAAACGGGCTGCATGACAAATTTATAAAGTGTGAGTTTCACTGAATCCAAATTAGCAACACTGCAGAATACATTAAACACAGTGCCTAGTTTTTTTTTCATAACTTTGATTTCTGAGCAGCTTCAGCTTGATGCAGCTTCTTAACAGTTGGCAGCAAAGTTAAGAATGAACACACAGTGCAGCCAGCTTCCATGTCAATTTGACTTGGTTTCTCAAACTTTTCGCCTGAATAAATACTCCATCTGCCTGCACTGATCTCATCACCAACACTGCATCTAATCCTCCTCCTTAGACAGATCAGTCCATATTCACCAATGATTCGCCACCACAGCGGATGACATTCGGGTTCTTGCCGGGGGGGAATCAAGTCTCAGCCAGTCTTGTGCCGCTTCCAAGGTGACATTTCCATCTCAGCCCTCTCCCCACTGTGGACTTCGCCTTTCTCCCCCATCAGGATTTGTGCATTGTTACTACAAATCCAGCTTCACATAATGTAATCTATCTTTTCATGGCATATGTGCATATGTGTGTACAGACACAGTGGCAAAGCTGTGTACACATGCACACACTTCAAGAAAAACATAACTGACTTACTGCTATCACACACATATTGGTATGAAAATAGAGATATAGACACAAACAACAAAACTCAGACACAAATACACAAGCATCTTCCCCTTTCTTCAATAACTGGAAGGAGGTAGAGGAAGCACACAAAGGAAGTAATATAGCACAAGGGAAAATGCCAAGTGTCTTATTAGTGGTTTAGTTGAGATGGCCTGGAATCGATGAGCGACCCTCCTGGTCACAACACAGCACTCCCAGAGACACACACATCATGGTTTGCACTCAGTCTGCACAATCCATCATAGCAAAACAACAACAACAAAAAAGAGAAGTCCTCGACAGCTCAAGACTTTCTCTCTCTTATCCCCCTTCTGTTCTGTGCTTTGGGAGAGACGTGAGAGTGCTGCTAAGTGATGGCACAAACAACGTTAGGAGGTTGTTTTTTCTTTCCTCTTTGCAGATGATTCTTCTATTCCATTTCAATGCTTCTGCAAAAGTACCTTAACCCTATAACTTTCAGTGGCTGACAGCAATGCCTTATTAAAGAAATATTGTCTACCCTTAATCTCATTATTTGCACAACCTCCTCAAACACTGAAAACAGCCGTTCTTAATAAGCTTTAATGCTTTAAGAGCAGAGCAAATAATTTTAAAGGCAATTCTTACATTTAGTAACAATAAACAGAGTTGAGGCCTAGCTTTAGAGGACTAAGAAACTGGTCTTAATCTGTTCTCATGCATGCACTGAAAGTCCCATGCATGTGAATGTTCACAACAAATGTTTTCTTGCCAACTTCATGTAAATTTGACTGTGAAAAACAGGATGTTATTACTGGATCACATTACTTTAAAATTAGCTCTATTATAAGCAAACTCCGGGTTATTTTAGGTGTTACCATTTTTTGGAACATTTTAATCTGAGTAAGATACATACTCAGAATGAACGCTTGATTGTTTAGTCATGTTCACACAACCATAAGAGAAACTTAAATAATGAAGCCTCTGTGAATAAAAAAAATATTAGTAATTATTACAGTTTCAGACTGATAGAAATGAGTTGTCTTATGATCCAGCAGAAGGAACTCTAGTTTCACGTTGATTGTAGCAAATAAACAAATGTCATGTTTGTTAGGTTGCAATAAAAATGGTGGAAACTACACTCAGAAATCACAAGGCCAAGAATATACATATGTTTTAGCCTTGTCTTTGTGTAGACACCTAGCTCTGTTGTCAGTGCAATGGTTCACATGCATTCTTTTGTACACGTGGAGGATTGTACAATGAGTACATTGGTGACCTCATGCCAAAATAACTGCAATATTCTGCAATATTTGTAGGGTGTAAACAAAATGGTAAAAACAGTGACAGTTCAAATTTGGAGAAGTTAATGACAAAAACAGTATCATTCATCGTATGTAAAGCACCTAAAATGTATATGCTGTGTCCTGTTTTTGACACTTCCCATCATTTTTAACGCTGTTAACTCTTTGACCATAGATTGTATCACACCCATGCCACTTTTGTAAATGAGAATGAGGAAGAAGAAGAAGAAAACACAAACTACCAGAGACACACATGATAAACACACCTGTTCATGTAATTGAAAAAGGGCATACTGTCAGCGTCAGAGACACAAAAGTCTTTTGTCATTTATTTTAAATATATTTTAAATTTATTTATTTTAAAAAATATAGGAGGAAGGCATCCAAGGAACTAAGGCAGAAGGCAACTTAACAAGGCAACCCCTTATCCAAATAACAAGTAGATTATGCTGGAACCTTGGACATGCAGATGAACTAATAGACAGGGGAAGACAATGACACCCAAGCGGAAGACATCAGGGCGGGGTTGGTGCTGATCCCAGGAAGGCATTAGTGCAAAAAATAAAACTGACAACCCCAATGACAGTAAAAGGTCGAACTCAACACAAAGTTATTTCAGAAAGGTGGATTTAAAAGAAGTACTACTAGACTTTGACAGCTTTTTCTAGTAAAGCGTCACATACCAATGGTTAATTAAGTACCTATCTTGCATCCCATCTTAACTCGAAGCTCTCTCCAGTCAGTAAAAGTCTGTCCTACTATATCCTAGTTATTATCTCTGGTCTTACTCTGCCTCTTTTTTCTATTTCTTTTTCTGTCTTTCTCCAATAATGTCCTTTTGTATCCAAAAAACATTTTTCCAGAACAAAAGATAATATATTGTTTACTTCAAAGAGCTACATAAAAAACAAAGAAAAAAAAACATTTGTCAAACTTGTGCTGAGCAGCGGCTTTAACTCCAAGACAACAAACCTTATTGGCATTGCCTGATAATTTCCACTCAGTGATTGTGCTGTGTATAAGCAAGTCAGTGTTTACTTGCATTGTTTCACAATGGCTCATCAGTATTGATTTGAAAAAGGAGGATTCAGGTTATTTTTATAGAATTGGACCCATACTAGAAAATTTAACAATAGTCACAATATGGTGGCATTACACACAGCACAACTGATATAAAACTGGCTCCAATCACAGAAAAAAATGGATATTGACTGTTTAATTATGGCCCTCACGTGTTTATAGTTTAAGTGATGGCCATAGAAACAAGTGATAAGTCAGCCACAGCATTGTCAGAACAATGCAACAAAGAACATGAATGACATATTTATAACTGGAATATGTCTTAGTAGAAAATAGGTAAACAGTGAGAATGATACTATATATGTAATACATATGTAAACCTATTTGTCAATCTAGCTGTTAAAATTCCTGAATAGATACTCTGCAAGCTTGATTTGTTGTCACAAACTCATGTATCTATTTGCTGCATTTCACTGAAGAATATTGTGGAAACTTATGAGTTTTAGTTACTTTTAGACTCATGTTCTGCTTCCATTTCACTCCACTGAGACTCTACTCTGCAGCATTTCCAGCTGTGAGAGTTTTTCTCAGACAGAGAAACTCCTGCTGTGAAGCATTTCTATGTACTGGAACTGTTACAGAACTTCTGGACAGGATTGTCCAGAAAAAAATCTCTGGTAGTCATTTGTGAAAATCGCTTTGGAGAATTGCTTATAAGGCCAAAAGGTAAACCCAACCGTTACCTGAAAACATTTGTTACATTTTCACAATAAGGACCAAATCATCCAACAATGTAGCAAGTGCTTTACAGTTAATCATTCATTAGAATCAGGTATGTTGGAGCAGAGAAACATCTAAAACTTGCATGACAAGGATCCCCAAAAATGTGTAGTCTTATCCAAATCTTCTTTTTTTGTCTCATAGTAATACACATTACATTGTTTTTTACATTTTTGGAGATCTATGAAAAAAAATCACATGTACATCAAAGATGCCATGTCACTACCGTGCCTTTCTAAATAATTTAGATATATCTTGTTTCCCTAATCATCTTTGAGATACTTTTTCAACTTAATCAGAGCTAATATCTTATAAATTAATTTATTTGGTCATGATAAAGGAAGGTGGTTGTGACATAATGCTCAAGTCTGTTACTCAACTGCACCTAAGTCTTCTGAACCAGACGTCTTATGATATTGGGATGGCAGAGTAAGCTGCCACACACGGTTAAGGTCTGGTAAGTCTTTTCTTTCCAATAGTGATTTTGAGATACTTTATAGATTAAACACATTTCACATTTTTATTAACAGGTGACAAGGGGAGTTAACTGATTGGGTGTGCACATTTGGTTAACTTGCTTTTGTTGTTTTTGGATTGCTTTAAATTAATACTTTCTTTTTTTGAGTTGCCAGTTTCTGTGTCATGGTCTGCCTGTAGAGGAAGAAGTCCCAGGCGCAGGGGAGCTCCTTAAATAAGATCAGGACTTAAATGGGATCTTCCATTTCTGTTAGGAGGGAGGTGTAGATGGGTTTAGGTTTTCTATCTTGTTTAGTTGGGTTTTGTTTTTTTGCTTTGTTAGCAATTTTGATTTCAATTGTATTAAGAAGGTTACTTTGAACTTTGTTCTGATTTAGTTTAGCTTAAGCTGTAGTTTTGGGTAATTGTTGTTGTAATGTCTACCTTAGTGTGTCATGTTGGTCTGATAAACCAGTATATATATTCCCCTTGTGTGTCAGTTTGGAGCTCAGTTAGCTTCTTATGTTGTCTACTTTGAGGTTTATTTTGTTGACCTCTTTTATGGGCCCAAAAGTTGTTCTCATTTTGTTTGATACTTCAAAACCCCATGGGCTCCTGTTATTCTTCGGCTCGGTCCCTCACAGATATGATGATGTGAAAGTATCTCAATGTTTCAGAAAGCTTTAACTACACCTTTCACTGACATCTACCTCACTGTAAAAAGTGTCTCCATTGACAAGTGTAGCTATAACAGAGCACATACCAAGCCATGAAGTTCATGGAATTGGCTGTAGGCTGAAACCAGACCGTGTCGAAGTACAAAAAAAAAAAATTATCTGCAGGATTTATTCTAGAGCTGGAAACCCAGGAAAACTCAAAGTTTGGAGAGAAAGGACTTTGTGTCCCAGTGCCTGTTTCCTGGCAGTTTTAACCGAGTTCGACAATAAGAGTGGCTTCAGGTGTACAGTGTTTGGCCCAGCTGTTCCTTATCACCCTCCACTGTTTTACAGTTATCAGTCACCACTGACTCAAAGGTTGCAAGATTAAAATCTTTGAGTGGTCTTCTTAGAGGTCTGTGATCTCATTGGGACTTTTTTTTTTTAAAAGATAGGCTAAAATGAAAACATAATCACAGCAGTGAAGCAAAGCGGTGGTAGCATGTCGCTTTGAGGATGTTTTTCCAACCGAGCATGGAGACATGTTAGGATCAAAGAAATGAGACATCCTAGATGAAACCGTCACCAGAGCTCCCTCTGCCTCAGACAGGAGTGAAGGATCATCTTTCGGTAGAACAGCTCTAATCGCAGTCAAGATTAATTAAGGAAGACTGTGAAAAAATATGAACTGTAGCCTCATTTATTAAGCTGGCATATCCACAAAAACCAACTGTAGTCACCTTTTAGGATTTATAAAAACCACAACTTTGCACATCCCTACCTCCACATCAACTCTGATCTTTACGTACAGATCTTCCATGACCTCACCAGGTCAGATATCAGGCCATGTCTTTTGAACTGCTCTGATAGCTCCTCATGACCCTACTGTTACTAATGATGGTCTTAGGTTTAATTTGACAAAAACAGGGGAAAGGCCAAGGTTTCACACTGTAAGTTTATATACACACGCTAGCCCTGCAGCGAGAAGGCCACTGGTTCGGCTCAGTGTGCTGTTTGCATGTTCTCCACTTGTCAGAGTGGGGTTTTTTTTCCAGGAACTCCAGTTTCCTCCCACTTTCAAAAGACAGACATGTTAGGTTGATTTTTCATTCTAAATTGCTCCTGGGAGGAAAGGTGTGTGTGCGTGCTTGTTTGTCTGGTTGTTCATCTCACTGTGTTGGCCTTGTGATGGACTGGCAACCTATCCATGGTGTTCCCTGCCTCTTGCCCACTGATTGCTGAGATAGGCTCCAGTACCCATGACCCTGACTTAGATGAAGCAGCATGGAACATGGGTGGATGGATACTGTTATCTTCATTTGTATATGAAAATATTTATGTTACAAAAGAATAAGTTAACAATAATTACAACCATGGTTGTTGTCTGATAATGATCTATATGTACAACTCTGCTACTTATTGAATTTAGGACAGCTCCTCTGTTTCCTGTCTTTCATTACTGGATGAACTGATTAATCCAGGTGTGTCGCCCTGAGGGACCAAAACAACAACGGCCAGGCACAATATGTAATTCGGCACAACTTTTTTAAATATAACACATTTTCCTACATTCTTTCTACCACCAACCACTGTTTTTTTTAAGTAGGTTTTATTCCCAAGTTATAACTAAACCAGGGGTGTCTGAAGTCAGTCCTGTAGATTTTAAAAGTTTTACTGCTTGAACAATTCAAGTCAATGAGATTCTGCACAATTCAAATGAATGGCTCATTATCAAGCAGGTGCAGAAGATTCCAACTTATTGGAGAAGATCTTCATTTGAATCAGGTGTGTTGTTCCATAAAAACACTAAAACCTTCTGGATGGTAGTCCTCAAGGACCGGAGTTAGTGACTTCTGACCTAAACCATAGAGATAGACCTGAAACTGGATCACTATATTTCTGCTCAGAAGATGGTACTTTGGTGTGTTTTCTGTGAAATTTATTGTTTTCATCACTATACAACTCGTGCAGCTGTGTATTTACATTGCCCGAGGCTAAGTCGCTTTTTTTCCACACAACTGGGATAGGGTACATCCACATGTTTTAGGGGTTTTGACTTTGGAAGAAGTTCTGAGAGAAAAAATTAGTTTTAAAAAAAGTTTTAAAAAATCAGTCGACCTCTTCCCTTGGGAAAACGTTGATCACTGAAGCTTCACAGGAAAAACTTGGGAATGATGTGAAGATGCTCTCAAGTCATATTTTCCTTCCACTGTAAGTTTACAGGACACTACTCTGGGTTGTATTTGAGAATACAAACTACCAATCGAATGGAAAATTTCTTGAATTTTGTGTGTGAATCTGTTATTGAAGGTTTCCAAACATTTCACAACTAAAACTAATGCCCTACACAGCTGCAGGAACAGTGACAGCAATGGTGATTGATAAAACACAGTGGGGATGTGGTCAAGCCAGTCAAATGACACATTTCAGTGTATCATCTCTCATTTCACTGCCACTTTTTAATCATTATGCAAGCTGTCGTAAAGTCAACAGAAGAGATGGGATAAACAAGGTTATTCCGCTTGGAAGGTGTGCAGCGGTGTGACAGACAGGGAAACAGCTGGTAGCTAATGGTTTTCCTGAAGAAGAGCCATAATGATCCTCTCCTATGCCGCTCTCCAGTTTCCCTGCCTTTACTTAGACTGTGATGCTCATCATGGCTTCCTGATTTACCTTTGTCCAAAATGCACTCAACCAGAAAATGAGCTGTAAAATACTGAAGCACCTTAAGGGACGTAATTTTCAGTGTTACTCAGTAAACCCTGGCCACTAAAATAGCTATTCATCAAAGAGAACTCTGACATTCACTGGTGAGTCCAGAGCTCTGCTCACCTGAAATATAACCGGGAAATGTGTCTATATAATTCCAGGCTGACGTTTCAGTGCAGTGTGAAAGCATTATAGGGTTTGAGAGAACCTCTTCAAAATTCATACAACATAGACAAACACATTTTAGAGGTAGAATATGTAACACTATGGGGTGGATGGGACAAAAATAAAAATTGGAACTGGCATTTTATCCGTGATGGGTCCATTTATGATCATTCCCCACCACTAATCTTTACGCTCCACTAAATGTGTATGTCAACCTTGCAACTCTTAAAGTTACTACAGCCACATTGTGAGTGGGAGCACATTAAATACTTTCAATAAATGTGTAAATGTCTGTACTTCTGCACAGTGATGATTACAGCAGCATTCATCGTGTCGTGTTTCAGGGAGAAAGAGAGCAAACATGAGAAACGTTGATCAGATGAAAACTAGTCCTGGACAGAGTATAGAGACTGTCTGTCTGCTCTCCTCTTCCAGAGATTTTATCTAAAACTGCTTTAACAAATGACTGAAAGGAGATTGTTTTCCCCAATAATGATGCAGTCTGGCTCAGAGTCATTGGATTCTCTGATAAAAAGGCAAACTACCTTTGATAATACAGCATATGGACAAAAATATTCATAAGTGAAAACAATTCTTTTTGTATATTGTGCATAAACACCTACATAGAGGCTGCATTTTACATATTTTGTCCCCAAAGTATTACATGTCAGCCCACAACCAACACAAATAGGCTAGTAAAAAAAATCAAAAAGGAATCTGCTGGATGGTTAAAAATAATGTTTCTATTTTCAATTAGATGATTTGGTTTAGCATGAGAGAAATAAATCCATGATCTGGGTTTTTTGTCATTAAATAACTACTATAACTAAATAACTTTTACACTGGTTCAAACCCTATCATCATCAATAATTTTATAAATGTAACAAGACCAAGTAATGTGCAAAAAAAACAGCTTTTTTATAGATATGTTATTATCACCTCATATAAAGTTTGCAAACAGCTGAAATGTTCACTGCTGATTGTCTCATGAGGATCAGATATGCAAAACACCATAACACACACTTTACTGTGTCTACACTTTACTGAGACAGGAAATTTCTCTTGGACTCAGATAACGTCACATTATTTAATACACAACATCAAATTACTGTATCCAAAAGAATCATCAGCAATAGAAAAAATCCTAAATGTCATTGAACATTGCACAATTGAGATAAAAATTAGAAGAATAAATAAAAATAAATAAAAAAACATGCTGTTGTGTAACAACCTCACACACACACACACACAGAGCTCCAAAACAGATGTTGCACAGTCTATGTGGCCATAAAATACTCTATTTAAAATGATTTAATTTTGCAATAAAAATGGAGACAAATAAATTCTTATCCCCTGCCATATATTTGAAACACACTATTCCTAAAACATTTCATGACACTTTAGGATACCGGTCTCCTGCATCCTGGTGAATATCAGAATGCATATGATAATAATTTTGACCTATTTTATGGTAATAAATAGTAAATACATGTAAAGTTTTCTTCAGATTAAGCTAATGGATCAAAACATTTTTAGATTTTTCTTTAAAAAAATGGATGTTTCTGCCCAGTTCTTCCTAATTCAGGCAATACGGGTCTAAAACTGTTCAACCTGCATTTTGGAATCCAGTACCTTTTTCCAGAATCTTGTAGCCAGGATAAAGGGTGTGTGATGGCTCTGATAAATCTCTCTGTACTTGTCTGAGAGCAGACTACTCATGGATGGATTAAAGGGAGTGGTTTGCAATCCTCCCCATCAGCTTCATGGCAGACTGTACCAGACAAAGTAGTTTAGATTGAGCTTGTGCTGAGCGATTGCTGTACGTTGCTGACATCCCTAATGATTCTCTCATAGCTGATAAAACAAGAACAGAAGTTTCCGACTCACTCCAAACATCCTTGGTCTCTACAGTAAAGTTTTGGCTGTAATCCATTTAATCATTCCAACTGACAATGTGTTGAATATCAATACAAAGGTACTTATACGATTTCCTCTGGTTGATTTCTTCATTCAGGGTGAACAGGGGCGTGCAGCCCGACACTGACTGAGGATCCACCCCATCCCCCATTGTTGTGGAGATATCAAACCAGTAAACAAAATGATTAACTCTATTGAGTAGCATCTATGTCCTTATATAGCAGCTTAGTATTGTAGTGTCATCAGAAAAGGATTAACAAATGTGTGTTACCTGGTTACTCCTGCAGTTATTCAGTGAGATCTAATAACTTACAGACTTTAGGAGGTCTCTTTACTCAGAATGAAACCTCAGTGATGGGATTCCGTTTACAAAATCTCCTTTAATCATCAGGATTGTAACATTTTAGACAGAGGTGATTTTCCATGCAAAGGCACTACAAGTGAAACAGTGGTGCAAATATAATGTATGAGGATCCACAGCAAGTATGTAAATAAGCCATTTTTTGTTGAAGGTTTCATACCGTCTTTTTTTTTTATTGTTTTTTTTTTTCACGATTCTTTTTGCAAGACAGACAGATGTTTGTTTACCTGCTTTACATGCTTTACACCTGCAAAAGGGAAAACCATATAATGGACTGAAAAAATGCCAGGGTCATCTGTGTTGAAAGCAATAAGTTCCACGGACACCAAGGCGGACAACAAGGACCATAAACCAGGATGAAGGCACATATTCCCTGTCGCACACCTGGGATGTAGTCCTGGAGAAGGCTTCAGACAGCAGGGGGCACAAACGCTCTCGGCTGTCTGAAGCAAACACCTGAACAGCCTTTGAGACACGTCACGACAACATCATGTGACGCTTCTGAGGAAGACCACAGGAAGTGGTCGAAACATGTAAAGCAGGTAAACAAACAATTGTCTGTCTTACAAAAAGAATCGTAAAAAATAATGTAAATAAGCCATTCTATGAGAACATTTACTTTATATTTTGTTACACAGTGTACCTTTTCAAGAGGATCTGCTTTGGTTGTTTACTCTATATGTGCCTAACTCTAATGCATTATGCCTTTTAGCCACTAGATGTCACTAAATCCTACTTTCTGTTCCTTCCAATACAACACCCATAATATATAAATTAAAAAAAAGAAGAAAAAACTAAATTACGCTGATTTCGGATGTTTATTTCAATAGTTGAATGAAAATGTTCTGTCAAATCTCAGGAAAAACCTAAATCCAGCCTGCATCTGAGTGATGGTAAAGGCGGCTAAGAGAGAAATTGCTACACAAGAACAGCATTGATATGTTTTACATTTTTTTCTCTCTAAACTCTGGTTCATCAATAACACTTTGAAAAACAGCCCACAGTTTTCTTTCTATCTGATCTCCTGATTTACCAAGATGAATAAATCATTCATTATTTCCTGTGGAAATTTCTCAGAAATAGGTAAAAAATACATGCTATCACTCCCACACTGCAAAAATGGGTTAAGAATATTTTGCTCCAAGACATCTGTGTGATCAGCATCAAAAGTATTAAAAAAAGAATAAACAGAATAGCATGTCTAAAAATCACTATTTATTTGTGTCAGATGATGAAAACAAACATGGTGAAAATGTTTAAATGCTGATCCCTGCATGACTCTAAGTAGCTCATAAATCTTATTTCTGAGCCAGCTTTTCTCCTCATTGTGCTCAGCTACGCATCCTGAACCGATTTCCTCCTCAACTGGAAGGTATCTGTTTGTCTCAATAATTTTACATTCAGCAATAAACCGGAGGCAAGAGACTGGCCTTCCCTTTGCCTTTTTATTCTTTGTCTTACCCAGTCTTAAAATGTAGAGAAGTGTATACTTTATGCCTTCTTTCAACATCAGAGGGGTTCCAAATATTCACATATTTAAATAAATATATAAAGAGATGATCATTGAGCTGTACACACTTGTATAATATTTGATATTGTTGCTGTTTTTTTCAAGTAATTTTATTATTACATAACTTTATAATTAAATTTGAACATAGATTATATATACATAGCTTAATACTGTAATATTATTTTTATTTGGGTGTCATTGATAGATTAAGTTTTTAGCATGACTGTTGATTTATAGTACAGTACCTCGTAATACTTATTGATAGTAATATAGGTTATGATAGTTGTGATTACCAAGGTGGTATTATATAAGCTAATGCTCATTTTGTACAGTTTTTCCTTTTCTTTCACTAGCCTATAGGTTTGATTTTTGTTTAATATTATGTTCAAATATACTTTCTCAAATAATCAAAAACAATCAATTATTTACTAGATTGACAGTTTGTACAGTATGGTCAAAGAATCAGAATTTTTTTTTCCTTTTATAAATTTGGGATTTATTACTTTTGGTATTACTAAATCACAAGAATTAAAAATGTCCCTTTATTTGCAACAAAGCATGCTATTGTAATATTCCCAGTCTTCCTGTATAAGTGCTGATACATGTAAGTGTGCACTCATTTTACTTTTTAATCCTTGCTCAGTATGGAAGAAAAAAAAAAAGATGATTCAGAGGATTTACTGTAAGCTTTTGTGAATCCAAAATGTGCAAAATTTTATAATGATCCATTTAATAACTTCATTCTTGGACAACGTGTTATATTGTTTGACATCACTGTGTCCTAAAGTCTTTTCTGCTAGCATGGCTAAAAAAGAACAAGCCCGCATATGTGCGCATGATGACAGAGACAAAGCCTCTTCCCAAAGCTGACATCAGGCAGGATGGTAGTAGTACAAAGGATAAATGAAGAGCTCATCCCTGCCATAAATCCCACTTAATTCCACCGTCTAATCAGCATTCTGCTTAGGTTTTCTTTGGCACATATTTCCATCCGTTATACTAACATTACAATGTGTGTTGGAGCATCTTAAGTGGAAAACATTCCTCTGGAAACCAAAGAGACATAATTTAAGGGACTTTGAGGGTTCACCAACAAAGAACCCAGTTTAATTTATGCCCGGTTCAATTGCACTGACATTTCCAATGCCACAAGGAAAGCATACAGGAAAAGGGACGTGTAAAGTATTTTGCTTCCTGTAATTAGCAGACAATATGTTGTGACAGAAAAACATTATTCAGCAGGGCTGTTTGTACAAAAACAATCTTTTGCTGAACTTTACACAGAAATGTCACCACACACAAACACACACAAACACACACACACAGACACACCTATGTCCAACGAAAAGCAGGGAAAACAAAGGCACAATCTAGATTTATAAGTACACAGTTTTGTGTTTAGAATTTTTTTATTGATAATAAATTACAGCCAGTATTATTGGAAATATCTTACAGCACTTATATTTATCCTGTCAAACAAACAAGAAAAAAAACATTACTTTGTATCCAACGCTGCAACTACTGATAAAGTAACCAATAAAAGCTATAGATTATTAATTTGAATAACGATGTTTCAGGCAAAGTAATTACAGTACTTGTTGAAAAATTTAACTTGTTACAGTTCTCTTGTGCTGTTTGTGAAATTGATTTTAAGATATTAATACGTCTTTAAAAGTTACATTAGTAGAGCCTGCTAGTAATATAGCAGGTAACTAATGTAACCACTGTAGCTACTAAGTTACTATTATGTTTCAATTGTGTCTACGCTGTATAAACTCTGAAGAATGACAGGGAGCATTAACACACATACACACATATATATATATATATATATATATATATAATTTAATTAATTAATAGGTATGTTATATATTAATTAAAAATTAATTTAAACTGGAAGTTTAGGCTGAACTAAATTGTTAAATATTTTAATAATTAAATATAACATGAATTAATGACATATATGTCACTTGATTAAATATATCTCAGATCATTAAAATATATCAATTGTAAAAAAGAAAAAAACACAAGACAGAATTGTTATATTATATTGTAGTGCTGCAGTGCATCATACATTTTATACTGTATCATTTATATTCTATTTTCATCCTATTTTATTTATTTATTTATTCCACAAAATCTCGAAGTGGACACGTGAGCAGATATCTTTCTCAAACGTATCTTTATGGCTACGCATCCTGGAAAGGACACACACACACACACTCACACACAGCACAGGCTGCACAACTTAAAATTGGATATCTGGAGAAGCTTTACAACTACAACCATCAAGCTTCACTAAAAGCTTCACTTCACTCTAAACATGTTCAGATGAGTATTCTCTCTAACTTGGTTGGGATGATGCTAAGCACTAAGAGAGATGCTATTGTTCCACATGCATGTCATAGTTTGTTTGCAGGACTTTTCTATTGTGTATTCAAACTCCAAGCGTGTGACCGGTGCAAAAGTTAGACCTCATCACAGGAATGTGCGTTACAATGCAAAGAATGATATAGCCAATCTACAATATTGCATAACCCAGTGACTAGTACAGAGCAAGATTTTAAAATGCAGTGCATTATTTCTGTGAAGGACACAGCAGACTTTAACCGGGTTTGATTGACAGAGACCACAACATTGGTAACATTGAGAATAAAGCCTCCCGCAGCAGGATGCTATCAGAGTGCATCTTTGACTCAATCTGAATCCTTGAATCTTTCATGCTCAACAGCACAGTGCAGTCGATGCTCCTAACAGTAAAGATAAATCTCTTTGGACATAACAATACAACCTGGAGCAGAAAGCTGCCTTTCCTTTGATCAAAATCCTGTGAGACTGTAATGAAAAGCACTTTATGTGCAAAAGAGCACCAGCTTACCTGACTAACTGTTTGATATCTTACTTATACCTGGCCCATTGTTACATAATTGCCATCTAATCTCCCAGTTTAAGCCCACACTGTATGTAAATGTTATGCTTTTCTCAGTTCACCTCAATACCTGAGGGAGATTGCTGAAGGTGTACAAAAGGCCAACCAGCAGCTACGTAATTGGGGAAAAAGAGAGTCTGCTGATTAGTATGGAGTTCAGAGCTTCTGTTAATCCCACAGTGGCTGGTTGGGTCAGCACCTTCCAAACAAACAGTCATTCACACATTTGATAAAAGACTTAAAAATGGATGAAATAGCTTGTTTCCTCCAGTATAATAGTCAAAGCTTTCTGCCCATGGAAATAGCACCAACATGCCCAATCACTGTGAAGCAGGGAGTGTGCAACAAAGGATTGCATGTCAAGGTCTTGGATGTATTAGGTGGTGAGTAAACAGTAAGTCAATTTATGTTTGGTACAGGAGAAATGGACAGGTGTGAACACATGAATGACTTTAACAAGGCCCAAATCAATGTGATCAGACTACTGTGTCAAGGCATCCATAAAACAGAGCGCAGCCGCTGATGCATCCCCTTAAGATGAAGGATGAAACGTGAACTAGTGACAGGATATTTCAGGATATTGTCGGACAAAGTTTGAGCAGCTGCAGCTCAAACTACAAACCAGCAGGACTTAGAGGATGTGCTGCCATGTGGCAGACCTTTGCCAGGAGACTAAATGGTAGCCCCAGAAATCTTAAAGTATATGTTTTGGTCTCCTGGTGCAGTTTTTGTCAGAAAGCAAAGAGCTGGAAGCATTTCAAGCAGTGGTTTATATTGTTTTTGGCTCATCAATGCAGTAAAAATGCAGAATTTATAGAGGTGATGGCAACCATAGCACCTACCAAACATACCATGCCTACAAATATCTATGAATATTCAAAGGTGTTATTTCACAATATTATTTATGATCAGCTCAAACCTACACTTATGGATTTGACACGTTTTGTCAGGACTTTGTGGCTAACTCCTATCTCATCGTGCCTGTAACCTGTCAAATGCAGTCAAATTAGACCCATAGCACGAGGAGGCCTGCTGTGTTAAAGATTTGAACACAGCCATGAATCCATGTACCCAGAATGCATTTATCTTCCTTAACCGCAGACACACACACACACACACACACACACACACACACACACACACACACACACACACACACACACACACATATACAAAGATCCCTCCCATATCCTCTGTGGTATCACCCTCTTCTGTTTGTATCTCTAAAGAGCACAC
>JBAMIG010000013.1:18487519-18507180 GCA_037177335.1 Kiunga ballochi | reverse complement strand
TATATACATATATATACACATCTGCACACATGTGCAGCTGCAACAACCCAAAACCTCCTCTAACTACATTTAAGTGCACACATTCAGGTCCTCCATTGTGTGCTTTAAGTCTCCATCATGAAAGCATTTCTGTATTGCTGCGTTTCTGAATTATTCAGCGTGAATACTGCACTCCCAGTCTGATGCTACTCAAAGTGGGGACTTTATGCAGCAGCAACTGCGTTCCAATGCAAAGCCCAGAGTGGACTTTATCGAGTTGGGGTGAAAATAAATCTCGACAGACGTGTTTCTCAGCAACATTTTATATGGCGAGAAGCAGACTTATCAGCTAGTCTTTTACTGATGTTTTTGCATTAAAAACTAACAGCGGACGTGTTGAATCTAATAAATTAACTAAATAAAAACAAACCGTGCATCAGCTAAATAAGGCAATCAGCTTTCTGTCAGTAAGTATAGGGCCTGGAAGAGATTTAGCAGCACTGCCATAAAAATATGGGATCACCCACCCGGTTCTCCTTCGATGTCCAGGACAAGATGATAGAATTTGAGGCATGTTTTAGATGACACAGGGCCACAGAACGGACTGACATTTTGACTGACTGACTGACGGACGAACGTAAATTAGTCAGCAGGACAGCAGTGGATGTGATTTTGGCCGAAGCCCCCTTACCTCTCTCACTCCAGCAGTAGGAGGTGGTGGTGTGGTGCTCATCATGGGAGTACATAGTGACTCCATGTAACTGCTGAAGCATTGCCCTCCTGGATGCATGCCCTACTTAGCCCCCGACACAATGAAACCCATAGGACAAACCACATCCCGAAATGACCCAAAGAAACATTCGTGCGCACACACACACACACACACACACACACAGAATAGGAGCCATATCGAGCCAAGAAACAGACATGACGTACAGATGAACAGCAGTACCAGAGAGTGACAGAGAGGGAAAGAAAGAAAGATGCAACTGAGTGTGGAGAGATTGAATCAAAAAATACACACAGAGCATGGCTCGGGTATGTTTCTGGTGGCCACGCAACCTTCATTCGTGCATCCATCTTCTCTCATAGTCCTTTGTGCACCACCATCCGCTTATCTAAACATATTAGCAAGAGTAGCCGGTTTCTGCAATTCAAATGTTATGAGTTACTCTGACACAGCATCCTTTCATGCACACTGCAGTGTGGTTGGTGAAGAGCTGCTGTACAGCACTGCTGTTAACGACCAAAATTTGGATGTTTCTTCCTTTAATCATGCAGCAGTTTGCCATTCCTATACCAAACAGGCACACAGAGTGAAAATAGAAGAAAAGTCATCCAAAGTCCCAATAATGGTGCTGTACGAAGCTGCTGGCAACCAAGCACACGTTCTGCTGCATGTCTGGGCGGCAGCGGTGCTTTGCGTATCGCAGGGGAGTGTTTACGCTGTGTGGCAAAGCCTGTAGGGTGCTGGCTAATGAAAGTCAGGCACAGTGGTACCCTGACAGGACACAGGGACCCCTGGAGACCCCCTTTACAGGGTGCCAGAGGTGGGAGAGATAGTGTGATGGTGATAAGTGAAGGCAGACAATCTGATGCGAGACAGACAAAAGACCAGCGATAAATCTACGTACACATACAGCCAACACTCATTTTTCTTAAGAAAGACCAACATATACATCCTGTTTTATCTCTGCACTAATGTTTGAACAGAAGTACTAGATACACTTGAATGTTAAACTGGGAATGAATGAACCTTTGACCTTCCATTTGAACCTTTTAACACTCAAAACAAGTAAATTAATAACAAAAAAGCTCCAACAGGAAGGCTTTGTGTCACAGAACCATGCACTCATGTGCTTGTTCCTGCATTTGTTGCATTCTTGTATCGACATACAAATGCATGAACTCTCCGGCATCTTTAGAATCACTCTGAACATCACCTAGGCTTTATGCTCTCTAGTAAAATATCAGCATTCGTGACTTAATATAATGATACCTTGCTTTAAGTGTGCAAAAAACGATTGGGTTTAAAAATGAAAAGGTATCACCTAAATGCACCTTTAATATTTAATGTGTGCATTGTCTAATTGGAGATGAGGGAAATGTTTACTATACATTAAGTCTGTCGTTTCTCTCCTCTGTCTCCTTGCCTGGCATGCAGGCCTAATTAACATCAGCCTCATTTTTGGCACTGCTTGCTGACCTTTAATTATTCCAGTTATCCTGCTGGCTCCTCACTGTGGTAACTCAGTGCAGCTGATGCACAACTATGTCAAAGGTAGGCAGCAAATACTGAATACCCAAGGACTCTTTGTAGCCTGTAGTTTCCAGCATAAACATTTTTAAAAAGCTTTAATAATAAATATAACATAGAATCTCAGAGTTCTGTGTCTCTTCCACATCAGTGCAAAGTCAGTATAATTACATGCACATGTCAAGTTACAGTTACAACTGAACTGGGCTATTACATGAAGCTACCATCCTTGCTCTACAAGGAGAAGGAATTGCTTTATTGATCGAAGTTTGTCCAACTACACAACAGCAGGTACTGATGTGCGCATTTTCAGCTTGTTAGCGTGAGGCTGCTGACAACTAACAAGGTAGCTAACAGATAATTATTCCAATAGTCAGTGATTAGGGAGACATTTGATTGCTCTTTTGTAGGTCTTGTACTCTTTATGGTTTAACAAAAGAAAAGGTAAACTATCCTTTGTGGTTATTTCCAGTTACTTCCAGGTCAAGGCTCAGAGCAGGAATTGTGGATAAAGAAGAGCATGACTGGTTGGACTCCCTATTAATGTATGCAGGGAAAAGTCAGCCTCCAAAACTATTCAGTGTAGGTTGAGGTAAACTAACTGGACTGGGGCAAACGTTGCTGATTCAGATAACAAGAGATTTCACTCTTGAATTATCAGACTATTTCCATCATACCTGAAGCTAAACTCAGTCCTATTGAATCAAACTATAATGGATACTGGAGGAATGAGACTGTTTCCAGTCATTGTTGAACCATGGTGTTTTCTTGTGTGTGTGTGTTAGTGCTACTCATAAAACTGCAGACATTTCAGGGTTTTGGAAGTATGCAAACTTGTATTTTCCTTATGCTATCTGAGCAGTTTGCAGGTAATTTGATGTAAATCAATATATAAAATTTGTAGCATTATACCTCAGACCAGCCTAAAGGTGAACCTGGAGACATAATCATAAATATTGTCTTTGAGGTCTTGTTTTAAACCTTTAATGTATGTGCAATCTCAGTTTGGGGAGCAGTGAAAATCCTTCTTTAGTGGCTTGCAGACTCATGCCACTCTGAGTTAGCATTGTTTTCAGGCAATGAGAGAAAGGCATGAGCAGCAGCACATAAACATGAGCTGCATGTACATGTGCAATGTTGCTCTGGGTATGTCACCCAGACAGAGGTTGTGTACTGTAAGAGAGAGAGAGAAAAGAAAAGCAAGAGCCTCTAACGCTTGCTTTCAGCCATTCTTTATGAAAACAGCCAAAAATACAGCTCAGCCTTTGACTTCAAGTTGTGTGTACGGTGTCTGTTAAATGACATATTCAGAATCCATCTTAAAGCTGTTACTCAGCAAGCACAATTAGCTGATTGCTTATGTTGTCAGACCAAGATTAAAGTCAATTATCTGAACAGGTTTGAGGGTGAGCTGCTGCAGCCAGGTGAGCAGTGAAGATAGAGATAGGCTATTTGACATTTGCCTAAAACCACATTATTATATCAATCAAACATCTCAGCCATGAAAAGATGATAAATGAATTCCTAAAATGCCATTTTGATGGATGGAGATGAGTTCTTAAAGTATTTTATAGATTCCTGTAGTTCAAGTGACACATCAGGCCGAGTTTGAGCAGAACAATCCTTGGATTCAAGCGAAGCAGGGTGACAGAGTCATGTTAAACATTCACTCTATTACAATTTTTCATGCTAAATTCCTCAGGAAGTCTGTCAAACAGCTTCTTATGGATACATTTACAGGTTATACATGCTTTGAGTCAACTGTGGAAAAGAACAATATCCACCATGGCCAAGCTGATAATACACCTGTAACACAGGAGCTAACTTTAATAAAACATTTAGCTTATGCTAATGAGGAACTGCTCCCCTCTTGGTTTCAGGTCACTGTTGTATAATGAGGTTGATGAAGATGGCAGTGTAGAACTAATTGCAAAATTGATTTAAAAGTCTGAGCTTTGGCTTAACAAACAGAACTGCTCTGCAACAGGCTTTTTTTTTTCTTTACTTGGTTTGCACTGGTGTGGTTCTACAAAGATTTTAAGGTTTGTGCTAAAAGAGCAAGTCTTTATAACTGTTATGGACGGCAGAGACTTTAAGTGTTTTTGGAACATGATTTTACATTCTACCTGTGACATTTGCTGTTACTTTTTGTTGCGTGCAGGGTCACTACTGCAGGACACTGTCACAACGCTGTGTCTCCTGTGGAGTGATTTACCTTTCGTGACTTGACTGAGACTTTTGGCTGATCTGAGAGAGCTCTGGCCAAAACAACACATGAAGTGTATAAACAAGCGAGATACCAGAGCTTTCTGGAAGTTTATTCTCAATGTCAGTGTCTGTGGTACAGCATGTGATAATCATGAAGACTTTGATTGACATGCATGCTAATTTGCTCCTTGCCAACTTACAGCCACACTGTAAATTAGATTTCTAGTCAGAATTAGAGTACTGCCTTGTAAAAACAACTTGTCTGCCTCTAGGCCAATCAACATTTAGCTCGTTTTAATGATACCCAGCTCAAATCTTCCCTCGGGTCCATCTTCACTTTATTTCAATGAGCTTCAGCATATTTTCTAGGCATGAAAATCCTCAGTGTTTTGAGTATGTTTTAAAGAAAAAGGTTTTGAAAGTGATATAAATAAGGTGTTTTGTATGACCGGGCAATATCAGGAGTCCCGTAAAATGGGAAAATATGCATTTAGTTTCTGTCTGAATAGGAGGATGTTGTTTACTTAAAGTCAGTGGATGTCTTGCATCTTGTGTTGATGACTGCTGCCAGACAGAGACCGAATATGTGTAGTTCTATAGTGCAATGTTTTATAACCTCACAAGAAATCAATTTTCTGGGTCATTTCTGACATCAATATGTCAAAATGACACTTTTGGCATTTCAAGTGTTTAGTTTTCATATTGTCTCTTTATGCATTCAGTGGAATCGTTGCTTTTTTTTATGGATAAAAGTACAAAATACACCAGACAACAAGACAATAACTGGGTCTCGTTTTGCATTAAGGGACATAACAATGAATATAAGACAAAGGTGTTACAAACAAATGATATTTTACCTTTCATCACAGACACATAAAGACAAATTTACACAAACACACACACACACACACACACACACAAACACAAAATGATACAGTTTTTCTGTCTCACACACAAAAGCCAGCATACAAACATTTCCACACTGATCAGTGATATGAAGCCTCTACTAAGTCAGTCCATTTG
The DNA here is from genome assembly GCA_037177335.1 of Kiunga ballochi. Lineage (NCBI taxonomy): Eukaryota > Metazoa > Chordata > Actinopteri > Atheriniformes > Pseudomugilidae > Kiunga > Kiunga ballochi. Next base: position 18,501,713 of record JBAMIG010000013.1, on the reverse strand, counting down.
TCTATAAGCCAAGAGTTTGTTTGGGATTAACAAAAAGTGTGTCGGAAGAAAAATTAAATTATGGATGATTTTAATGTCAACTGGTAACTCAGTTATGAAAAGCATCCCACAGGGAAAGTTGTAAAGTGCCAAGGTGTGGTCTTACCACATTGTACCTATGTGTTCACAGATTTTTAAATTAAAATAAAAAAGAGACAACAACAAAAAATCACCAAAAAATAGCCATTACACTTCAGGTTAAAATACACAACACACAAAATTAAAAAAAAAGTTTGATGCAAAAGACAAAATAAAGACAAAAGAAAAGTTCTGTGGATATAGAAAATAATTGATTAAATCATGTAACACTGTAGCAACCATCAGGTCTGCCACATGGTCAACACAGTATTAAGGCACTCAATGCAAGCGCTGTTTCTTGCATTCAAAAGAAGCAGAGCCCACAGTCTATACGTTGTACAATGATGCTAATGCAAGCTGCAGAAATAAAAAGTAATCGTGATGCAAAAGAACTGCAACAAAACAGTTCCTGTGAAGGAGCTCTTGACATTATATTGGTGGCTGATATGCTGACAGCTTGCTTCAGGGTGTAGCCACATCTTTACGTGCTTTTTAAACAAAGCTTTTCCATTTATTGGTCAAAAAGATAGTTGGTTTTATTGCTTTATTTCCCCTCAAAAAGACTTTTTTATACTAAATTTGGTCAAAGTCTTTTCACTAAAAACGAGACATCACTGCTAGCTACTTTAGCAAGCATCTTTAATATTATGACAGCTCACAGTGCAAAATTAAACAAATACTCTGTGATAGACTGTGGTGGGCATCTGTCACACTTTAATAACAGCAGGCCATGCAGCAGCTGTCATACTAAATGTTAAAATATTTATAACTCTTTTTTAAAATATTTATTAAATGCCTATAAAAGAGGCTTTGAATAAAAAAATCTGCATCAAAGATACCTTCCCAAAGCTAAAAACTTTGCAGGTTCCCATGAATTCATCTTTAATCTCAAGATTAAAATTCAAGTTTGTTCGGAGATACAGTTTAAATGAGCCTACAGCTCATATTTTTCCCCATTTGAGGGTTACCCCAACATCTGCCTACATTCCTCTTCCTCTATCCACAACTTGACCCCTTATGCTTATATGACAATAAAAGGCAGAAAAGCTTTACTCCACACATTTTCTTGTAAAACGCCAATAATTTAAGACCTAACCTGACAAACATTTATCAGATAAAAAAACAATCTATATAGTTTGTAAGATATATGCAAATAATCTTTGACCAGTCCCACTGCCTCCAGCAATAAAAAAATGTCCAGTCAAGCAGTGTTTTGCAAAACACAGTAAGCTATAACGATGCTATAATACAAGGGTTTAAAAATAATATAGGTTATTACAATTGGCGATTACAAAGTAGCTGCAAGAGCTTCACTGTGCATTGGATCTCCAACCCATAAACTGGAAATTAGTTGATGTTGTAGGTTTTGCTGCTAACTTGCATTAGCATGTGCTTGCTTTGTGTTAGCTAGATTTCTGACCATTACATGCACTTATTGGGAGGGAGGTTTATGGTATGAAGGTTTAGGTATGGAAGTTGGGATAACAAGCACACACCTTCAGTGTGGGACACAGGCAAAGAGATCTCCATGCAAGCAGCGGACTGGGCCTTGCGGAAAGGTGGTCGGCCAGGGCCTCTGCGGGTAAGCCGGGGCCCCTCGGGACCCATCGGAATGCGAGGTTTCCCTGCCGAGCAGGGCTGGGAGGTGGGGCTAGTGCAATGTCCATTGACATGATCTGTAACAACGGCAAAGCATTAGCAAACAACAGAAAGAGGGAAATGAACCAACTTTGAAACATACTGTAATCCACTGCTGCTATGTCCATCTTCATAAGCCCATGAGTCTAAAAATAAGGAGCGAAGAACAAAATCCAAAAATATAGGTAGTCAATTTACGTAACTTACAAAATGTTTTCACTTTATAGAAAATAGTCAATTAATTTCCAAAATTAGACTCTGAGCATTACAGTGCATGACTTATGAAGATGGAGACGTTTACAGTGTCAGAGGAGCAGGCTGATGTTAAAATCTGGTCGTCAGGTAGAAAGAAAATGACAGTGAGGTAAAGGGGAAGTGTGATAAAGAGTTAAGAGTGGTTTGAAGTGCAAGAAGGAGGAAATAGATGCTAGGGTCAAAGAAAGGAAAGTGCAGAGGAAAATAGTGAGTGAAGTTTAATCCAGTCTGTGCCAGAAAAAGAGATGTGAAAAAAAAGAAAGCAGGCTTGTTTCATCTCCACTTTGTGTCGTTTTATCTTTAATATTAACCCTTGCTTTTCTTTTTTTTTTTTTTTTTTTAAAGAAGCTGTTTATTTCTTTTTAAAAGCCAATGACAGTACTGGCAAAGCTTCAAGTGAAGATCAAAGCCCTCAAAAAAATCCATATCAATGCTTTTTCATTCTAATGCAAATTAGTTAAGTTGAAAGGGTTATGGAGTCATCCACAGGTGGTGCTGGTTACCCTGAGACAGGTGGCTTTCCTTAAGGACTGCATATGTAGGAACTGAGGCCATGCAAATAAATCATTTTGTTTACAAGAAAACCTTCATATTGTAACAAAAATATAATTATGTGTGCCCTGCTTTTCTTTTCTGTGTGCTGTTTAGTTAACAAAAAAGCCATCGAGACAAGCATAACTAACAGCTGCACAACACCTGGGACTTGGTACTCTCATTCTCCCCTGTCTTGAGAGATGAGTAAACAATGTCCCATTCTTTTACTATGTCCTTGTAGCAGTAAAACCAAGGTTAAAGGTATTTCTGATTGACGGGAAGGTCTAATGGAATTGCTTTCCTTCATTTTCTTTTCTTTCATCTGGCCTCTCTGAAATCCTTGTAGGCTACATGGCTGCTCAAGAAGCGGGAGGTTGGCCATTGTTGCGCTAACACAGTACTCTGCATCCTCGGTTCCCTATCCTTTCAGCAGTTCGGATTTCTGTTGTGCCAAAGCTAGTCCCCCTGTTCAGCTGGTTCACAGTGAGATAATTGAGTTTCAAAGTGAAGATGAAAAACTCTGGGGTGCCACCCAGTCCGCGTGCGACACTTACCCAGTTTCACAGCAGGATGAACCGAGGCAGTCTGGGGGAGTTTTCACTGCATGTAATATCAGGCAAATGTGAAGCCACATGACTGCACTGCTGTGTCTGCCTTAATGCTTTTGCTATTATGAATTCCAAAAGGTGATGCAGTAAATGTACCGCTTTGCCCCAAAATGTTCTGAAGGAAACTGGTAAATGGCAGAAAGGACAGCATTGTACTCTGACATGCAACCGTCCCACAGATTCCCACACAGATCCATCAAGAGTGTACACACACCCACACCAAAACACAGACACAAATACAAATTCTACTCTACTTTATCAAAATATAAAATCACAACCCACAGCTACTTACAATGTTTATTTTTAAATCACTTTTACCAACAATATAGGTAAGGTACCTCATTTTTTTTCAGGGGATATATGCCCTCCACAGAGGTCAATGAGGATGCATTGCCAATAATTAAACCACTTCAAGTTTGCAATGAGGAATTAAAGATTAAGATTGTTCCCTCAAGATTTGTCTTTGGAATATGAGCTCATGTTGCTGCTTTTACTGTAGCTGAAAATAAAATGTTTCTGTACCTGCCATGTAAAGAAAAGTTAGTGAATGAGGAAAGTCACAGAAATAAGTAGACACAAGCGCATTTTATGTCAAAGAAGCAGACTTTGTTAGCTTTTGATGCTGCAGAAGAAGAGCAAAGGGAAACCTGAGACTGAGATGTTTATGCAGCAGTAAGAGATGCATGGGAGGAGAGAGTAAGGAGAGGGGCTCAATTTCTGTGATGCAGATGATCCAGTCAAAATGGAGCAGAGACTGTTTGAGAGAGAAATGATCCAGTTACAATGAGAAGGCAGTGAGTGATCCAATACCGCAGAGCAAAGCTGTCAATGGAGGATCAGAAGATGGTCCAATCATGATAAAGTGAAAGAGAGTCTCAAATGAGTTACATATCACCTTTATAAACACTTGCAAAATGTGGAGGAAAGAGACACAACAGATTCAAATCAACAAAAATACATTAAAGGGGCAAATCAGGCCGATTGTCTCATGGGCTGGTTGAACAGGAAAGAGAGAGAAAAAGAAACTGAAAGAAGCCATTTTTAATGTGAAGAAAATCAAAATCAAAATTGCAAAGCAACAGAAACCTCTAGGAAATATGTCAAGAACAGAAACTCAAAGGAAATGATGTGGAAAACTGCTGGCTTTCGCCTACCGTACCAAGATCAGTCTTAAGATCTGTGGGCAGACTTAACTTTCTGCCGGGCCCCTTTACTGAAACAAAAGAATAGGAAACAAAGAACCAGTTAATCCCTTTCATGGAAAAAAGGGGAAAAAACGTATGAGAAAAACAAAATAATATGATAAAAAAATCAGAAAAAAAATAAAACAAAAGGGCATTTACTTAAATGAACAACAAACCAGAGCATGCAGATCGATGCAGTTGCACACAGCAGGCTTATTTCAAACTGCATGCTCTATTGCTGTCCCAGGCCAATTTCTAAGCTATTTCTACTGGATCCAAAGACTCCTTTTATGATGTGATGTACAAATATTCCACCTGGACATGATGGTCAGTCACTGGGGCAGGCTATATCTTTTGCCTGTTCTGAATCTCCCTATTGCTACTACAGACTGACTTGTTGAGCTGCAAAAAGTCAAGAATATTCCTTTGTGGAAACTTCTTCAGGGCTAATATCAAATCTGCCTCTCAGAGGCCTGGGATATCTGGCACAAATGTACAAATAAACAAACACGGCAACACCACAAGGTGTCAATTCAACAATCACGGACAGACACTAAGGGCAACCAAAATAAGTTGATAAAACATTTTGCAAGCATTTTGCAGTAGAAAACTGCAAAGGTTCAACTTAAGGTGCCATGAGTCAGTTTCTCCCTCAAAAAAAAAAAAGACAAAAAGAAGCATTTTTTCATTTGTTTCTGTGTTGGCATGTAAAACAAAAAAGGTGTTCAGATGATGTATGCTTTATTTCATGACCAGGAGGAAAATGGCATGACCATGAATGTTTGTCATTTAACTGGTCATTTCAGTGCTGCATTAGATTTGAAGTATTAATAAAATAAATACAAATATTTTATAAGTAAAGTGATTCCTGAGTCTTTAATTGTTCTGCCATCAAGTATTTAGGAATAAAATAGCAGATTGATTGAAGCAAATCAATAATGTTAAAAGAAAAATCCACTGTCATGATTTTCATTCAGGTTGTTTTTTTCCACTTGTTTTCCTCCAGTTCCACTGGCCTTCTTTTTCTGTCCCAGGACATGTGTCACAGGTCAATTATTGTCCTAAATTGCCTATGTCTGTGTTAGTCCTTTAATGGACTGGCGACCTGTCCCGGGTCTAGGTGATCTCTTGCTAAGTGTCATATGGGACACACTTGAGCCCCTAGCGACCCTGAACAGGATGAAAAAGTGTAGTTGCTCCATGTCTTTTCTTTTCTATTTCATTAAAAAAGACGATCCTAGAAGCTCAATAACAAAAGGTCATTTTAAGGGAGAAGGTACTGAAAAATTCTATTATTGCAGAGGGAATTGGAGTGTTATGATACTACAATTGATTTTTTCAAATCAGTTCATTTGTGCCCATTTTTTTCCAGGAAGAGGGGCAGACTTCTGTATTAGTGTTCTGTGTGCTTTTCCATAATAAACCCTGGTGACCAGATGCTGCTGCAACCACATTAAATGTGCTCTGTAAAGAGACAAAATGACAGAAAAAAATGTTACCACAATAAACCAGATGGGCCCTCTGCTTAATAGAGCGGAGGCTACACAAACACTTCATAAAATCATATCGGATTGAAATAAACAGGTGGGACTGATCTGAGGAGCCATGGGGCTCCTCAGTGTGAAATGAACAATAACCAACTAAACACCGCATGTATTATCACTCATTAATATTGGGCTTTTAACTACAGCATCACTTTCTACTGCATGCTCACTGAACCTACGATGTCAGGAAAATTAATTAAACCCCTACTTATTTTTCTGTTTTGTTTCTTTACAAGCTTTGTATAATTTTAACAGCACAACTAGTTTGGAGGAGTATTAATGTTTTTAGTTGTGAAACAAATCAAAAATAAGACACACAAAAAAGAAAAAACAACACACATTACTCATGTTTAATCAAATCTCTTGATGAATGGATTTTTTGAGAAGTATTTATTTTGATTCTAAACCTTCCATCATCTATTTAGTTGTGAAGATTTACTCAGATTCTAACTAAGTTTAACACCTCCCACTGCATCACCACCATGCCTTACAGTGGGGATTATGCTCTTAGAATCATGATTCTGGTTAGGTTTACCCAACACAGGTGATATGTTTGGATAGACCTTTTGAGATCGTTTTCCTACTTTTTTTTATTTTGAAACTATTTTCCCTCCTGTTGAGAGCATTTACTTACTATGCATTCCCAGGATAAAGGGTTGAATCAAATCCACTGAACAATTATTTGTTATAAAGCAGAGCTGAACTTCATTTATTAAAGTTGAACTAAGTAAGAGAAAAAGTAAGAAGAGACCATCCAGTCTCTTTTGTAAAGCTTTCCAGATTCTTCAGCTGATCAGTAATCTGTCAAATCATCAATGCCATCCTCACTTGATCTGTGAATTTTGATGATCTGCATCCATTAGCTGCTTTTTTGGTCCCATAGTCTTCCTAGTTTCTAATAACATTTGTACAATGTTTTCAAAGCTATTTAAAGTTTGTGATTTTATTTAATTATGACCCAACCATGATACGATCCTGCAACTCCTTGGCATCCACTAAGGAGCCTCACACCACACATGAATTAATGCAGATCATGTCAAACTAGGAGTGAGAACTGCTGCAAGACACTATATGGAATATCTGCTTTGTATCTAATCACTTCATTCCAACCATTGCAAATCAATATTATATTATATATTTGATTATTTTCAGCCCCATTATGTTGTTGTTGAAAACACAAACAAGCCCCATTTGTGACCTCAGAGTCTCATTTCTTACTTTTTGATTCAGAAGTATTTCCTATGCAAGGCAGTGCTAAAATAAATGATCTCCTAGTTATTCAGCTGTGAGTGACACCTGTAAGGTTGTTTTTTGTGACACAGCAGGTGCCTTCCTTCTCTTTGCAAAGATAAAACATTTGCCTCAAGCAAAAAACAACATTTAATATGTGCTGCTCCATTCACTCAACCAGTTTTCTCCTCTGCCAATGGTAACCAAATGCCTTTTCTATTCAGACAATGAGCATATGATAATAACAATGTTTCTGAAGAGGCCCAGGACTCTAATTACCTTTTGGTTGCTCATCCAACATGACTGCTGTGTTCATGACACAACTGCAAGATGTCCCATTCATTTGTCTTGCTTTTTGCTTAGGAAATGCCTTCATGTATGACGCGTTGACATCACAAATGGGGCAAATGTGATAGTAATGCATACTGACGCACGCACAGGACACACCAAGCAAGCTGTTGTCCATCAGCACTGCAACTGGTCTCATAGTCGACCCCATGCAGTTAGTAAAAGACAAGACCATGATGAATGTTAGCCAAGAGGACAACAAGATAAGATGGGAGGGGGGTTACTGTTACACGGAAAAAGACCATGAACACCACAGCTCAGTAAAGGAGCTTGTTGCCTTTTAGCCACAAAGCTGAGTGATTCCAGAGGAGGGACGATGATAAATGTCACAGAAAATGAAGTACTAGAGGCACTGACGAGTAAGGGGGAGTATCCAGCTGCCATACAACCCCTTCCTCTTCCTCAGACCGCCTGTCTCACAGTTATTGGAGAATGAGAAAAGACCCAAGGACAAAGCCCAGATCTGGCACATACAACAAACATCACTGCAGCTGGGCCAGCAAGACAATGCATCACCCAGCAGTCATCTGCACAAACATTGGAGCACATTGAAAAAAGCAGCCACACACACTCAACTCCTAGTAACACAGTCCTTGTAAGCTTGTTTACACTGCAAGCAACCGCTTTGATGGGTCATTCTGTTGTGACTGATGTGAGAGTCTGATTGCAGATGATCTTGTCTGCCTGCTTCTACTCTGACAATGACAACGTGAATATGTTATCCAATTTTAAATAAACAGAAATGTTGGTGAGAATCTAACATGTTTGACTGTGCACTTCATTATTTTTCTTACGTCTAAAAGGAATAAATGCAGTACAGAGATTTCCCTATGTTAGGACACTTGTTGTGTCTTGCTGATAGAGTTGCTCACAGTGTGAGAGTGGAGCAAGCATGCAAGGTGCAACATCAAAGCAAGCACCCGTCAAAAAGCTAACAATCCTATCTCATCTTCTTGCATTACTGCCACACAAGAACGACTATAAGCAGGTGTCCACGAAGAGGCTAAGATCCATGAGTCATCCCTCTTCTTACCATTGTCCAGCAAGTAAAAGACTGGACTGCAGTGGCTGGCTCTCAGACTGGCCACAGGCTCTGGCAGGACGCGTGGGTCATTGTGAAGAGAGGTTGGGTAATACACTGGAACAGGAGAGTCAACAGAACAGACACAGACTTTCAGGGAAACAAGGGAGACACAAACACATCGGGTGAACTGGGAGAAGAGAGACTTGCAGGTAACAGGCAAGAAACATTTGAGAGGCTATGAAAGCAAAAAAAGATTATTTAGAAAGTCAGGAACACCCTTCCATCAGCAGCAGAAGACTCGGCTATATGCTAGAACAGCTAATACTACAACAAACACAACAATAACTACAGTCACCTTTTACAACACAAACACTACTTTTTCTAAACTGTTAGTCGTGCATCCATCTTTTTATTCTACCTTTATTGTCTCCTCCACCTGCACACAGCCAGTCAGCCTGCCTGTTGATGCTTTAAGTCAACTTTTATAAGTTCATTTCACATCAAAACATAATCACCACAACCTTCTTATGCTGAATCCGCTTGAATATTCACTTCCATTCAAACAGATACATCATTATTTATGTGATTGTTACTCCATAAAAACAATGTGCTGTTTGGAATATGAAGAACCATTATCCTTTTTTTTCCCTCCTGTGCTCATCATTGTTACCCTGATGTCTAAAACAGAAGTGTGAATGACGGGAACCTGCAGGCATAACGAGACAAGAACTGTATTGCTGACAGGCTGTCGCTGTGACATGGCCAGTGGCAACTGCACCTCTTCAGCTACCTTAATGCAAACATATTATACAAAAACAAACAAACAAAACAAAACAGTTCTAATATTGAAGTAGGAGGAGCCCTGAGACTTACGCATGTAAAGATATGACCTCCGAGCACCCATCTTTTAATCTACTCTTACATATTTAAACAGACCTTTATAACTGAAGATATTTTTATGGGCAGTCCATTAAAACGCTTATAAAGCTAAACACTGTGAGCATTGCGTGTTTCAAATCTCAGCTGACGACACATTAAAGGCTAAACTCTGATCTAGAAACATAAGAGAACATGATGTACGGAGTAATAATTTAATTAGCATATCTTCATTCTTTTATAAGATCCCTGCGAAATAAAAGCTAATAGAAATTCCATGTATAGAAATGCTAACTGGGTGGTTATCATTCGATGAAAATACCAGGCTGTCCTACAGCAGAATGCCTTTTCTTGTGCTGTGAACTTAACAGACAGTGAAAGCAAAGCTTATCTTTTATGCTAATTGTGTCATTTCTATGCAAACATTACAATGTGCTTTCACTGATAAGTAAGAGCAACACTGTGTTTGCTGCCACTATGAGTTTACATTAAACATCTCATCAGGAGATGATGGCATCATCTGTGTTAAGTCATTTTTACCTGAAAATATTAAATAATATACAGCAACTTCATAACAATCAATGTAATCCTCTGTGGTTTGTTGTTTCAGGATTATTTTAAGACATTTAACAATTTACAGGAAACATTTCCTTTCTTTCTTTTTGTACCCATAATTGCATTTAGTCATCAAACCTGTGGCTGCATGAAAGTTTCATATATTGTAAATGGGCTAAATATATCCCACCGGGTCAGGCTCCGATCACTAACATGCCATCTTGTTAGTCCAGCTTTCAAAAAGTCTGGTCCTGCGTCAGCTATGCGCGGCAGGGGAAAGGTGACGTATTTCCTAAACAATACAAACTTCATGACACACACAAAAATAAATATAAGCAGGCTGATCAAAATCTTTGTAGGTGACAGCTCTGAGAGAAGATTAAGACCAGTCATTTGGTCTAATAACAACAAAAAGAGTGGAGAAAAATGGAAGAAAATATGTACTTGTGTGGAAGAAAGGAGTGGAAAGAAGTCAAATATGCCTGCAGTTATTGACACAGAAGGAATCAGGATGCTGCCTGGCTTTCTTAATAAGCTGTCTGCTGAGTGTATAGGGCAGAAACAGCGTGCCTCATGCAGGACAGTATTACAGTCTCTAATGGCCACAGAGAAGGTATCCGCTGTTATTCAACAGGAGAAAACAAGTCATAAATTGCATGCCTGTCATGCAGAGGACAGCTGGGCTGCCTTATTTGACTACAGGCATAACCAGTATGAAGCTTTATATCAATTTAGTTTGCATGGAGGAGATTTTAGGAAGAAAAAGATACAAGAAAAAAAAAACCTTGCTTTTTTTTTATAACTGTTTCAACAGTCCTGTGATTCACCCCTCATTAAGTCACTGTCAAAGTCAAACAGACTTGTTTACACTCCTGCTGTGTGTCCCCTGTCCTTTTTTCATCTCGCCATGATTCTTCCTTTCATCCATCTCTTTAATTACCCAGCGACAGGTCTGAAATGAGACTGAATGTTATTGACCTACTCCACATCATAACAGTGAAAGACACAATGCCACAGCAGCAAAGAACATCTTGACCTGGTTCTTTAAATTTTTTTTATGGTTTGCTTAAGAGGTTCAACGGCTAGGCTGCAGAATAAGAGTAAACCAAAATACAAATACAAGGAAACCATGAAAGTGCAGCCACAAACTATAAAAAAAAAAAAAAAATCAATGTCATGTTTGATTTATTTGAATAGATCAGAATTCCTGCATTAGTAAAAACACCACTATTTTAATATATAAAGGATATACCAAAAGATAAATAAAAAAAAAAAGTTGTGCAATGTAGCAAAAGACAGTGAAAAGGCTCCTTTATGCAGAAGCTGATGCTAGACTGGATTTTAGCTTCTACATGTCATACCACCCTCACTCAAAATAAAGACCACTATAGCCCAAGGAACATTCTCCATGACAGAGATGCTGAATATTTTGGAAAAATCAGGATGATTGGAGCAGTTCAGCAGGGGAGCAGCTGCAACGAGGGGAAATTCTTTTACTCTCATAATTTTAAATAAGCAGGTTGAATAACCAAACCAGTTTCTGTTTCATTACATATAGTATTTAAGTGGTATAATTACTGCACTTATACCTTGAGAGAGGGGCGTTTGCAGCGCAGAATAGTCATTTTGGGAGCAAAAAAACACTTTTTTAATAGGAGCATGGTTTTGAGAGAGCTCAGTACATGATCTGAGCTTGAATATAACTGATAACGCTCTCAAATCTAGCAAAAAAATGCTCTTAAATTATGACAGGATCTCACCCCCACACTTGTTTTGAATTCACAAATTCATATAAACACCCAGATTTTCAGTTAGTGGATCTCTTCTTCCTCACTTAAGCCCTGTGGTCTATGTCTGCCTCTGGCTTTCCCTTTTGATTTAAAACAAGCCTGCAACAAGACTGCGAGGCCTCAGATTAAATATGACTTCTATTTGAGCTTCTTCATAAGAAAATATCAGACCCAGTTCCTCAGGGAGAATTCACACAGAGAACTAGCCCACTATTATCGAGGACACATTCATGTCCCTGCAGCTGTTCCTGCAAAGAAAAAAAAAAGCCGTTCTTTCCAGGATAATTGTCTCAGGTAAACGGGCGAATGATAGAGGCTGATGGTACTGCACAGCCAGGCAGGGTCATCACTTGTTATGACAGAAGTGATGACGGTGTGTTGACAGTTGAGAAGCAGACAGCAGCAAAAATCCCTTGAAATGACTTTTCATATCTGGGCAAAGTGTTTTAGAGCTGACAGAAATCCCAAAAGCTTCAACTCTCATGGGAAACACATCATACTTATTGAATATTTGCACAGCAATGACATTTCAGGCAACCACATGCTCAGCGCCTAAATTTACCACCACCTTAATGCTATCTTTCTCAAAAAGATCCGCTTTTGACAACAACAACCACTGGTTTTACTCTACCTCTCCTTATTTCAAATGCAAAATATTTTTAGTCTTCAAACATATCCCACTTCCCAGAGTATCACCTGCAATTGTAGTAATTAATTTCACAGAAAGGCAGTGCTTCAAATTGCCCTCCGCCTGTTGAGAGGTTGGAGAAATTGAGTGGAGATTTGAAATGATATTGCTGAATTGTTCCTTTTCTCATCAAAAAGCATTTGAGCAGAACAAAGTAACAATCAAGGCAACTATAACAAGAAGGTTTCATACTGTGATGGAAATTTGTTTCAAGTCTGAATAAGTACTAATTCTTAGTCTGGTTCTCTAAAGCACTCATGTCTTTTGAAAAATATTTCCTTAATGGTTTGCCATGGTGGTAAATAGCATTCACCTGGAAAAACACAAAGTTTAGATTTTCCTTTCAAATAATAAGATAATTTAAAAATAGAAACAAGACAATGTGAACTACTTCTCGTCATTAATAACAGGCTACCACTAAACAAGATGAATGCTTCCATTTCCTCCACAAATGCCCCAACATGACCATCTTGTTAAGTTTCCTTTATCAGCTTGTCAACATTTAGAAGACACCAGAAGACTTTGTGGTTTATGTGGAAAGTCCACAGTCGGGTCTGCTGGATGTTTTGTTTCAGCATCAGTTAGTCTGTGCGTTCAGGCTTCATAGGCTACGTTCAGCCTGCAGGCAAGTGCTCAATTCAAATCTTTTTTTAATAGTTACGCGTTCACATTTCCACCTAGAAAAGCATTCAGAGAGCAAATGCTTCTGTTAAGCTTATTAGTTTCCCCCACGTTAAATTAGCTGAAAATGGCCCTATCTTACAATAATAAATAATCCTTCAAAACAGTCCTGGATCCAGATGATGATCCGGATCACCTCCAAAATGTAACAATTAGTTCTTTGTCCCATTTGGAAACTTTCCTAAAAATTTTATGAAAATCGGTTCATTACTTTTTGAGTTATGTTGTTCACAGAAAATGTCTGCGTGACGTCTTTGTAAACACAGACAGTAACGGCGAAGCTTTTCTTGCAATTCTAAAATTTTTATCCAGCCGTAGTCAGCACATTTTCAATAGCATCATTTTAAGGAGGAGATTACAAAAGAGGAGGGCCAGGTGGCATTTTGTGGCAGCCTCGCAGAGAAATATGTGTGGGTATGGAGTTGCAGCCAGAACTGTTGGGAGAGCGATGTGAGCACCTTTACAGATAAGGAATTTATCAATCATCTTTGAACGATGAGCAGAATCCTTTATGTACATTTGTGACAAGTAGGTTGGATTAATGCGACCTAGTCATTCAGACTAAACTCACATGGCAAAATATCAGATTTAGGGCCACATATCCAAGCGGCCTTGGTCAGATTAAAAAAAGAAAAATCTCTGTTGTTTAGATTGTTTTGAAAAGATCCGATGCAGGTCGCTTAGGGCCAAAAAAACATGGATTTGGGTCACTGCAGCTGCAGTCTGAACGTAGCCATAGAGAGGCAGGAGGCAATCAGTGGATCTAGAAAAAATTGCCATAAAATGCCGCTGAGATAAAAGAACAGACTTTACTCAGGGATGTGCACCACCTGGCCTCTGAGGGCTGGTGTCCTGCTGCTTCTGGACGTTTCCTTGCTGCACACACCTGAACCGAATTAATGAGATACTAACAGACTGATGCATAACTTGATAAAAAAAAAATCTGTTGAGTAATCATCAAGATTGCAATTTGTTTTAAAATGCTACCACTGTCTCGAGTCTTTTCTAGACTTTCTGAGTAAGTTTGACATAAGTGTGTAAATAACAGAGGTGGGACAAAGTCATTGTGTAGCAAGTCACAAGTAAGTCCCAAGTCACGACTGGCAAGTCCCGAGTCAAGTC
>JBAMIG010000013.1:18464383-18479919 GCA_037177335.1 Kiunga ballochi | reverse complement strand
ATATATATATATATATGTATATATATATATATATTATATTGTTCTAAAACCTGAAAAAGTAAGTTTATTATCCATTAAAAACAGTACGATACAGTAGCAGATAAAGAATAAAGTAATTGGTTTGGAGACCAGTCGAGACGAGCAGGAGAGAAAAGAAATGCGGGGGGTTAGGACGTACAACGAGACCTCTGTGGCTTTAGACTAACAGATCTGCGCTCAAGCAAGACTAAAAACGGAGCAGACATGAACCAGGTGACAACATGCATAATAATGCCAATGTTGGATGACACATAACTTGTTGACATGCATCTTGTAGCATAGTGACAGATGTTGCTGCAAATATGTGTTGTGTTAAAGAAAAGGAGGAAAGAGAAGAAGACAGAATTCATGTGATTCTGATTATTTTATTTTTAATTAAGAAATGAGTCATTTCAAGTATTTAAAGAGATGCACAGATCCATATATATGGTCCTATCTTTTAGGTGTTTTGCAGCATGTTTCATCCTGCAAGTTTAATGTTTTTCTTTTTGCAGATAAAGACACACAATGTCATCTTTAAGCTAAAAATACAATTGAAGGTATACCTTCAATTGTAATAAAAACAGAACAGGAAAAAGCATGACACTCTGTAAAAGAGATGGAAACTATTCATTTTGTCTCAAACAGAAGATTTGATGTTCTAATACATCTTTATTGTCTACTTGGAAAAATACATTTATGTGCAAATTTACTTTTTTTTCTTTATCCAATCCAGATTTAGATAAAATGCTGCTGTTGCCTTGATCGCATTTCTAAATTGTTGAACCAACGCTACAGGAGTTGGTAATGTTACCTTTTTATGCTTCTGGTTATTGTAATTTTGCAGCAACCACAGTTGCAGTGAAACCGCAGTTTGCAAGCTTGTGCTGTATGATGCACGCTAGATGCAATCAGCTGGATATTAACACACTGGCCATTTTGAATACACACTTTTGCTGATTTAACAAAGAACTCTAAGATTGCCCCCAATTATCAGAAAAAGCCCTGGATGAAATTTTACTGGCTGAAAAGAATTCAGAGATTAGATCGGTTGCAAGTAGAATAGCACCTCAACCTTCACTACGGGTTGCCAAAATACATGCAAGTACAGTAGTGCCACTTAAAAACGAATATACCAGCACACAAGCTGATGTTAAAACCAAAAAAACACAAATCCACTGTAGGATTTCTGCATCACTATCTCCTCTACCTGCCATATTAGATGCAGAGCATTGTCTGTCAGACTGAGGGGTGTAGAAGCAGAGTGACCACTGTGCTGCTTGGGATTGCAAATGCAAATTGAATTTTACAACATTTTTCACAAAGGCAGGCACGGGAACAAAAAGCCAGGTTCTTTTCTTTTTTTAAAGCTAAGTTGTGTCACAAAAGGAGCAGTCTTAGAGGTTAAAATGCAGTTTGGATTAGCTACTATTAATTTTATTTATGAGTTAAATATTGCAGCAATAAATAAAAATTAAACAGCATTTTAGGTGATAAAATTAATTTTCAAATTAAAAATTTTAAATATATTTTTTGTGGTTAAAGGGTCATCTTTTAAAAATGAAATCTTGAATGTCTATTTCTTTATTGTTTTATTTAAGTTAACAAAAGAGCATTCTTGAAGAAGAATGTTTGAAAAAAATGCAGTTTTGATTATTTAGTATTAATTTTATTTCTGATTAAAAATGCAGCATGTTCTGAAAATGAAAAATCTTTTCTGTTTCTGCATTTTGCAACAGAGTCGCTTCCATACTTAAATAAAAACTGGTTGCTAAAATACCTGTATTCTTGTGTAAAAGTATCTTTGACAATATGCTATTGAATGAGATATTCTAGTAATAAAATTAGACTATTTTCATTATTATTTTCAAACTGTCAATGTAAACGAGCTCAGTTTTATCCCATCTATCCTTTAAAAGATTAATAGTGACAGGAGGAGGGGATAGAGGAAGGAAAGGACAGAAAGATACTGCAATGTGAATGTGTAGAGCACTTTATAAAGACCTTACTGTGTATGCACACCTTGAGTATTTATGTGGCAGAATCCCAGAGTTGTGTATGTGTATGTCCGTGCTACCTGAGGTGGACTGTCTGTTCCTGCGAGGGGAACGTGTAAGGCGTTGGTAGGGGTCAGTGGCTCCATACAGATCCAGTGTCGAAATACACAACAGGACGGTCTTCTGCAAGTAGTCCACCACCGCCAGCCCATTGCAGTTCCCAAATGCCAAGCTACACACACACAAGCAGCAAGGAGGTTAATATGCAAGCATCACTAAGTCAACATATTCATGGTGGGATTTTCCACTCGGTCATTCTGACTGACACTAAAGCTAAATGTGGCAGAATTAAACATGGTTGCATTTACATTTTTAAGCAGTTACTAAAGGCAAAAGGCTGTCTGAGTTTTTTCTTTGCTTTGTTGCTGCAAGACTTCTTTCAATAAGACACAATCATCTGATTTAAATACTATTATTTATATTGAAAATCACAGTTTATTAATCAAAATTATAAAATAGAATGAATATGTTAGTCCAGAACCAGCTCCTACTGTAGAGCAGTGATAATGGAAAGTATTAATCTATGACCTCATGTCAGGAAACATGTTTGAGACCTAACCTGCTAAATAACATATTTTTATATTCATGTCTTGCAAGTCATGTCATGTCACTCTTTGGTGTCCATCAGAAAAACCACAGCATACGGATATGTTATCATATGGCAAGTTAAAACCATGGAAGGTGACACAATTACATATTGGACATGTGGACAGATTTAAAAATTAATTTCTGCTGGTATGTCTGGACTGTCAGCTCACATTACTGTTTTATGAGGAGATGATTCAGTTTCTGACAACCCAACCAATAATTAGATAATAACACCAAATGTCCCT
This sequence comes from Kiunga ballochi, assembly GCA_037177335.1. Lineage (NCBI taxonomy): Eukaryota > Metazoa > Chordata > Actinopteri > Atheriniformes > Pseudomugilidae > Kiunga > Kiunga ballochi. The sequence continues at coordinate 18,477,011 of JBAMIG010000013.1, read as the reverse complement.
GCATCTTCTGGTCACTCTTCTTATGTAAACAACAATTTCGAGACCATGATTGCACCCTTGAAAATAGATTATAGAGAAAACGCATGAAATGCAAAGCACTGGTTTATAATCTGCACTTCATTACAAACAGCAAAACAAGCAGGGAATAACAAAAAGCTCCACATAAGGGAAGAAGGCTGCCAGGCTTAAATAGCATTAGTATCGTTGTTGCTGTGTAAAACTTCATCAGCATCATCTTTTTTGCCTTCAGAAATCAGAATGTTGAGTCTACATCATAATCTTTGCCTCTACCAACATATATGTGTCTGTATTTGGAGTATTAGTATAAGTAACAGTTACTTATAACATGTACTTATAGTTGATATTCCAAATACAGACACATATATGTTGGTAGAGGCAAAGATTATGATATAAATAAGTCAAGTGTTTTGTTTTCAACTTTACAGAAAACAAAGATGAATGTACTATAAACTATCTATTCACAATTAAACCTGATCTGTGGCCACTGAAGTATATCAGTGTGATGTGCAAATAAGCTAAAAGAAAATCTTTTTTCATGTGTATATAAGCTAAAACAGCAGCAAATGATAAGAAATCAAAACAAAAAATAAATAAATCCATTTGTGCAGCTCCATATAAGTCTTCAGTAGCTTTAGAAATTATCCAAATTTTACTTCCTTGAACTATAAGAGGCTTTTTAAAACAAGCTGTGATTTTATGAATTGCTTGTATCAGAAATTAAAGCCACAGACGGGATATTAAAAGGGGAAAACGACCAGATGTGTCGCCATTATTTGACAACTGATAACAGTCACATATTTTAGTCTGTATAATTACCGATGTGACACATTATGTTTTTTTTTTAAAATGGCTGGAAAATATTGGTCTGATTAAAGGAAAACATTCAAGTGAGGTGGTATGGGACCAGTTTCAAACAAAGGGGCTTGGAGTAAACTGGTTTGAGGCATTAATTTGTATTCGTTAAACCAGCACATTTAAACTAATTTCCTTATCTTGGCTCAACAAGGTTTTTTTTTGTATAAGTCTGAAACTATAGAGTCCTGCATTAAACTAAGTAAACATGGTGATAATAAAATGCAGAATGGATACGGATTATTTACTGGTGTGAAACTGAAAATAAAACAATGGCAGCATTAAAACAAAGAAAAACCAAAAATGATGTTAAGCAAAAGGTTGTAAGAAGAGAAAAAGAAAACAGATGAAGATTAGCAGTAACTACCACCTTAATGTCATCATAGCAACTCCATGTAAGTTACTAATACCCAGCATGTCCACGTGGAACCCATAAGAGTTAATTTTGTGTGCAGATACAGGTCCCATGTGGATTCATCCACAGGTTTCACCTGTGTTTGCTATATTGATTTCAATTGGTTCTGACTGGATTCAGCTGGGGCCCAATTTGGTGAGTTGCACAGGCCGCATGTAGGCCTCATATTCCAGCCAGAATGTCCATGTGGGGCCCGTGAAGGTTAAATTTGAGCTAGTTGAATGGGCATGAGGTTAAATGAGAGAATTTTTCACAGGTCCCATGTGGGCAAACACAGATGAGGCCTCTGTGGAAACGTACAGGCAAATCCATGTGGGTCCTTGTCTGCAGCCCAAATTTTACTCTCACAGGGACATGCTGGCTAAGACGATGGTTCCACATGTCTCATATACTACTGATTTACTTGAATTGAATTAAACTGGGTAGGCTACAGTTTCCTATAAGCTGAACTGGACTAAGATGTAAAGAAAAAGTGTATGAATTGTATCTGCTTTTAAGCTAGTTCTGGAAATTGAGATGAAAACAAAGTTGGAGCAAAGAGCAATGGTTCAGACAATAAACATTAATGAGATGACAGTGATTAGTCTTTATTATGGATAATATAAAAAAGTAAAAATGTGTTTTTATTCAAATATTGAATGTGTTAATAATAAATATAATATGTATATTTTATACATAATATAATTTTATATTTGTATAAAATATAAAACATATTATATTTGTGTATTATATAATATAGATTATATAATACACTAATATATTATGTGTTTTAATAAGTACAAATTAGATTTTAAAAATGAATCTTTTTTTAAACTCTAAAGCAATCTAATGAAAAGCAATTAAAACCAACATGTTTGAAAACTCATCAAATATACATGCGACAATGTGAAAACATCTGAATGCAGGTGCCAACTGGACATTACTTATGCAGAGGAAAACATTTCTCTTGTACATATGATAGTTTTTTCATTATTGATTTTCAAAATAAATCAGTGTTTTCCTGTCCACAGCAGTGGTGTGCTAGGTATTAAATTGTTGTTCATAATGGTCTTCATTTAACTAAAGCAGAAAGTCCACAGTGCCCAGGGAATGCTTATAAGAAAAAATGAAACCTTTTCCTTTGAGGAATTAATTTGGATAAACCTAGCCTCAGAATGGCTCTACTCATCAGTCTTGCAACTGGTTTAGCTTTATCCAGAACAAACCCAAATGTGGAGGTATTTATAGATCTCTGCAAGTGATTTTAGGTTAAATCAGTTTCAACAAGGGTTTTGTCTTAAGCTCCGTCACTGATCATTGATGATTCACAAATCATGTGAAAAGAAAGAGATCCATGTGTTACTAAATTATTGAGTTGAACTGATTATATTTTTACATTGCACTTCTATCCTACTGAGAATTTATGAACTGGTCTCATAAACCTACAAATAAAAAAAGAAAGAAGGGGGGGGGGGGTGCAAGGTGAGCAGAGGTCACCCCATTACTGCAATGTTTCATACAATGCATATGCATCCAATTCATCACGAAAAGCATGTCTCCTGGATGCCTCGATTAGCAGAATTAGCTTCACCTCAGAGGAACGAGGGAACAGAAAAAGCTAGATCTGCTTCTACAGAGTAAAACTGAAAAAAAAAAAACAAATGAGATATTGAACCCTTTGCTTTCCTGCTGGCGTACATCCTTGTGGAATATTATCAGCATAAGAAGGTTAAAATAACAATTTTATTACCTTACATAATACACAGTATCTTAAAGAATATATTGCCTATACGTATTTAATAATATGGTCTTTGATATATTTAATGCTTAAAGAGAAAGATGTTTTGTGGAACGTCTCTAAGTTCTCAGTGTGTGCAGGTCACATGACAGTCCCAACAATAGCAAGTTATAACTTAGCGGTATAGTCTTTCAGAAGGCATGTGATGCATTAGCCTCTCCACTAATCGCAGCTCTTTACAACCACCTGGGAGACAACGTACAAACATGCAGAGTGAGATTCTGTTCAATCCTTATTGCAACTCGATTGTAATTGAAATCTTTTAACTTTACACCATCGTTCTCCTCATTATTTCCAAACAAAGAACACATGGCTCCTTGCAGCATGTGAAGCAATGTGTTTGTTTGCTTCATGTGTTTCATTTGAGCCGATCAAAGATATGTTATGGAAATTTCATATGTGAGTTGCATCTTCTACAGAGAGATTAGGGATTACATCAGTGTCTTTCAGTGTGAGGGACATGGTATATTTACAACCTTGGGTCTCACATTTCTTCTCTAATGGACATCTGATTATGAATATTTCTGATGCATATTGGGAGAGTTCTGTTTAGGTTTTATGTGGATGACCCTAGAGGGCATCTCGATCAGGTTGTGATTGTTTGTATTGTTTTTCTCCTGTGATGATTCTCTGGTTCTGAGATGTATGTGATATAGAAAAGTTTTATAAGTTTCAGCTTTTATGTTCAGGGTCCAGAACTCTGCTTGACAGACTGAACAGATTTTCTAAATTGCAATTCTTATACTCTGTATTATTTCTTTGTCTTAATAAATTTGTAATTCTTTTTCACTTTTCAAACCAGACTCCTCATCTTCGACAGAGATCCTTTCAGCCTCAACATATCTTCTAATCAGGATGTTGTATAGATGTGTCCACATTGATCATTGATCATTTTCCTGGAATTTTAAACCCCGATTTGTAATTTTTTTTTTTACAAAAATCAGTATTTATATACTCTGGGTTGTTATAAATTGTAATAAAGCTGTAACACACATTACTATCCATAATATATATCAATGTACGCCCAAACAGTGAATTATTGCTTAAAAAATGCATTCTAAGTGTGAGAAACATCTTACAGCAGCTGGCAATGTTTTTTTATAGCCTTGTATCCAGATATAACCTTATATAAGCTTCATACATTAAAACTCCAAAAGCCCACATAAACTGAAAGTCAACCCACACAGACGCACATCGACAGATGGGAAAACCTATGCATACACACCATGTGGGTGTGGCTTGGTTTGAGTGTGTTTTCGAGAGGTTTAAGTTTTAATCCAAGTCAAATTCTCCCTTCTTGCTGCAATTGAAAACCACCAGCCTGCAACTCATCTTTTCTGGTTTTATCAGAAAACTTATGTTGTATTTCACTGTTTGTAAATCAGCTACACTCGGCACTCTGCTCTCCATTCTCAAAGGGGCAAATTTCAATCTAGTTTTTATACCTGCTATTCACCAATGGACTTGACTGTAAAAACAAGGACATGGTTATTAGTAGAAATACTTGACTAAACTGCCACACAAGTGGAAAAGAACAACAGCAGAACAAATATAAAGACTTACAGGCCATACGCAGAGTTGATGTCCAGGCTGGTGATCTGTTGTGGAGGTTCTCCATCCACCCACAGCAGCTGGATGACCAGGTCTGACTGGTAGCCAGGAGGCACCCGAACCACCCGCTCCTTCACCCTGAAACATCCACAGAGTCACAGGGTTGTCTCAGTAAATTAAACAACTTCATATCGAACATTAAGTTTTCTTTTTTTCATTTCTATTTTTTATTATTTTTCTATTTTCTCACATTCTCAAAGAGAAAGAGATGAGAATCGTGTACGTCCCTTTGAGAAAACATTGATCTAGACTCAGTAGTATGTTGGGATTAGTGCTCATGTTTATTTGTTCAGCTCTGCATCTCATCTCTGATATTAAGTCTTTTCAACTCATTCACTGATTTACCTTACATCCTGATAAGCCGGACAAAGTGTCACTTAACTATGATATTAAGAATCCAGATACATCGGTAGCTGGAAGATAGAGTCACTAAGTTTTTTCTTTGTTACCCTGTTTAATGTTAGTCTAATGGATGCAACTCATAACCCACTAATTACAAACAGGTATTTTATTTCATGCATTTCATTTGACAAATGTGCTTATTCAGTTTCATCACATGCTAGTAGAGCCGCTGCTTCATACAAACACATGAATACTATCTAGTGTTGAGAACCTTTGATGTATAAACTAAGGTCTTACTTGAGGCAGGGGATGCTGTCTTTGCCACTCTCTGGTGTCTTGCTTCCAGGACTAACTGGATATTGGTGACTGGGCTGGGGTGAGTGGGATCCTGGCTCTGAAAAGCAGGGGTTGTTTTCGTTCTCTGACGGAGTGATGACATCTTCTGGTTCACATTGCAAGCGTACCTCTAGTGCCTGGGGAGGACATAGATGCAGAAATATAGATGAATCTGAAGCTACAACAACAAATGGGCTGTGTTTGAAACAGACTTTAGGATTCAGAGAAGAAGTGATACTTCCCTTAGATTTTGTGACATCCTTTATTTAACTCACCACTATCTGAGTGTTGGCATCATATTTGCTGAAGCGATACAGGATGATGTGAGCGGAGATGCCAACCACGCAGAAGATGCGACTCTGTGGGCACCAGCTGACCATCTGAACGGCAAAAGGGTCCTCCTCCACCAGTTCAGCAGCCCTGCCTTCACCTGGCTTTGGCTTCTCAAATACTTTGGAGGTCTTCAGCTTGTACAACATCTGCAGTGTGACTGGTTTGATGAATTTAAAAACATGTGTGTAATGATACATGTTGTAAATAGAAACGTCCACTCAGTTGTAAGTGTAATGACAACTGCGGTGACTGAATGTTTTTATTAAAGTCGTCTTTTTTCAAGAACATGTTGTGTGATAACATCCTGGGATTATTCCTATACATCATTTCTGAATAAGAGGAATAGTAAAGAGAGGACTTACTTGCAGATGCATCCCAAAATTTAACTGATCCATCAGCATGCCTGAAAGAAAAGAATCAATACTTTTTTTTTTTAAGATGGCACAAAAATGACATTCAAACAAAAGGACAAACATCCACTTCATGCTTTAATGCGCCACAATATGAGCCTTTAAAATGTCACAGTTTCCTATTAAAGTACTTTTTAATTCTTTTTAAACATACATTTGGCTGTAGCTATTACCTATTATAAACTTTAAACCCCTTCTGGGCCATCCTTGCAGAACTGATAGCTGCTTTCCTCTGAGGCAATACATTTCCTCTGAGCTAAGGATTTAGGTTTTGTCACACTGTGCGCCCCACAGAAAATATCTCCATATCTGCTTCAAAGGCTGCCCTGGCTCAGCTGCCACTGATATCTGTGGGTTTTACCCAGAAGGAAACATCACCCAGTATGGGAGCTTCAGAACAAGTTAACATCTCTGTCAACGCCTTGCGAAGCAGCGTGACCCTGTGTGGTTTGTTTCCCCAAGGTTTGCACGGAAGCAAAGGACACTTGTAAAGAATTAGCAAAACAGAAATATGCCACAGTGGTGTGTGAGGACACTCATATGGAGCTCATTTATTTTGTGTCATTTAATTTTTTTTTCTTTTCAGTTTTTCTGACTTACCCTGTTATTATGATTTCTGGGTAGGTGTGGGACCCTAACGTCCATGTTCCTCCACTCACTGGCCACTCCTGACAGTACAACATAAAAAGATGTTTGTGGTTTTCAAATTGTAATTGCAGTGTATTCCATATTGTTTTATACAATGTGATTTTTCAGTTTTCTGTTATATGATACAATTTCACTTTCCAAATGCTTTATTCTATCCATAAATACATCAAATGTATTGTTCCAAATACCACACCTTCCATGATAATGCATCATTACTGAAGGTCACAAAAAGCTTATTTAGGAGGGCAAAATATATTGATAATCTGGTCTAAAATTGGATTCCAGGTTAACATGAGCAACTTTGAGAGGATATCATCAAATAATTTTAAGGCCCAGGTACAACAAGTGTAAATAACCTGATAAACAAACTTAAACATTTTGTCAATGAAATTCTCCCACATGCATGAAAATCAAAGCAATAATAATAAAACACAGTTAAACCAGAATAAAAGAAAAATACTTTTGAAACAACAGTCGTGTTGTTTTGCTGCCTTTCGTACCTTTTGGCTATAGCCCGTCTTCTTGTGTTTTGCTCCTATAGAGTACAGAATGGGGATTATGTCTGGGGGACAATCTGCAAAATAGGCTGTGCAGGTAACTGGGGACTCATGGATGTCCATGGGATACGGATTCTCAAACACAGGGAAGCTGGAAGACACAAAAACATGAACGTGAAGTAAAAATAAAAACAGAAAAGGGAACTAAAATCATCGGGGAATAAAACCAAAAGAAGAAGCAAATGTATGCACATGTACTGAAATGTCTCCAGTTAACAGAATAAAAAAAAAGAATATGAAATAAATTAAATAAGGGGATCAGAAGGTTGTTCTAGATACAGCATCTTCAAAACTTGTAAAACATTATAGTAAAACAAATCATTTTATGTTCCTTTTTTATTATATTTTACTTTGATGACATTGCTTGGAGTGTGTGACAATGTGAAGACGGTACAGAGAAACACGTACATGCATTAAACAACATTTGAATAGCAAACCCATGTAAAGTTAGTTTTCCAATCAACATTAGTCTTGTGTATCTGCAGTTCAATCTGCTCTCTATAATGAAAACATGCTCCCACTGGTCAATGAGCTGGGAATGCTGAAGACAGTCTGGGTAGGTCACAACTGCTGGTGTCAGGAGACATTTATGTCTGAACAGTGTAATTAGGTAGCCTAATTTATTCAGCAAGTTTGTTTATACCTTAATGTTTTGCGATGACTAACATGTATTCCCCAGCCTTAAGTGTTGATGTTTCAAGGTGATTCAGCAAATTTCCTTTTCATATTTTCCATCAGTGACAGGTAAACTGTGTTAGAGTCCTGACCACAGTTATATCTTTGACAAAATTATTACATCTGAAGGTGCATTTAAAACTATTCTTACCTTTAAGGATTACTTTAAATTACTTAAAGTACTAAAGTATTACATCTTGAATGTTATAAAATAAGTCTTGATACATTAGGCGACCTAAAGATGGACGTTGTGTGGCTGCTTTATTTTACAATCCTGTTGTAACACCATAAGCTTTTTTCTTTCTTTAGCATTACTGAGTAAATAATGTGAGTCCCATTTTCTCTTTGATAAAATTTAAATTGAGGGGACACTTTTACTTTAAACCTCTTTACTTGGTTGTTTCTGTAACACAACTGGTCATGACCTTTGATTTACATTTAATCATCAAAATATTATTTTGTATTTTCTAACTCTCTAAGGTCATTACTATACAGTGGATAAAAATCAGCAAATACCAGGAGCACAATAGATGAACAAGCACATTATATAAATAAATTAATAAATATATTGGAAAAAAACAACTACAACTACAGTATATTTTATATTTTCAACTTAACTTTGAAGCACACATACTGTAAAAAAAAAAAAAGGAAAAAGGCTGTTGTTGAATAAACCTAAACTGCTCAGTGATTGCGTCATCGTGCAGAACGATAATGAATCCAATACAGCTGGATTTTATTCTTTTGTATTTATAAAACTTTTGTTTCAGCTTGTTTTCTATCAGGGTCTTCTTAAGAAATGACTAGTGGAAGGTGTGACTGTGTGAATGTGTGAGACACCTACTTGCTTTGTGTGAGATCCACCACAATCAAGTCCTTCTCCAGCAACACCACAACTGCATACGGCTCCTGGACCTCTGTGAGATACAATATTAATCTGAATGGGTAATATTTGTAACCACACATTTTAAGCCTCTTAGAGAAACAACTACTGTATCTTATCTAAAAACCCATGTCAAGTTTGAACATTTATTATATTTCCATTCTGCTTAAACAAAGTCATGGTCATGAGGAAGTTGAAGCATATCCCAGTAATTAATGGGCAAGATGCAGGGAACACACATTGACAGGTCCATGGCCAGTCCATCACAGGGCCAACACAGAGACAAACAACCACAGAATGACCAATTACCTAGCATGCATGTCTTTGGACGATAGGAGGAAGCAGGAGTTTCTGGAGGAGAGAGCCCATGCAAACATGACGGTTCGGACCTTTCCCCAGCAACCTTTTTACTGTGAGCCCACAGCGCTAACCTCACAGCTTATCACTCCGGCACCATGCAGAAAATTTCACCACACATCTGAATATTTCATAACTGTTTTCCTTTTTTAAATGCCATCACAAGTTACAGGAGAAGCGTGCTGAATGTATTTATTGTAGAGCCGGCATTACTTCTCAGGCAAAAACTGTTAGCTCTCCTGCTGGCTGTAAAACATATCTGTCTGCATGAATTTAAACCCACAAACATCACCGCACTGAAGCAAAGGACCGTGCAAAAGAAAAAACTAAACAAGTCCTAAAAGTGAATGTGAACGCTCACCGTTAATGTAAGGAGTCTCGCAGAGCACTATGAACTCTACTATAGGATGGTCCATCTCCAGAACAGTGATGGCTTTGCCATGCATGATGGTTAATGCTGGCCGTCGTCCTGCCTTGTCATATGAAAGACCTCCAGAGAAGATAACAAAAGGCTCGCTGTTGTCAAGAGAGAAGAGATATGTAGAGTGTTTGTCATTGTATGCATCCTACTAGTTAAAATTAAAGAGTAAAGTCAATCACTAAGAGAAAAAATAGTAATGAAATCTAATCAGTCAAACTACGTGGAGCACACATTTCTGTCTAGTGACCTTATTGTGAATCACTTGAAGGGTTGATCAGACAAATTGAAGGAGTAAAAATGGAATGGATGCTCATTAGCACAGCTGTGTGAACAAACTACCTGACCAAATTAGTTAAAAACAAACTAAATCACATTGATTTTCATCTCACGACTTAAATGTCGTTTTGGAAAAAATGATGCGTGAGCATGTGTAATCAGGATACTTCAAAGGCACTTAGATCAGGAAACCAGGACCTGTATAAAAGCACACACCTGCTTCTTGAGGTCTTGTACTCCACTTTGAGTATGGGTTTACAAGACTCCTTCCTCCCATCCTTTTGTATCTTTCCTAAAAAAAAAAAGAAAATGCCAAAAGATTGGATGATATCAAAGATCTGCTTAATTTTACTGAAACTAAAATACACATTTTTTCAAGATCCTTTTTGTGTAACCTGGACTAATTTACTATAACATCACCACTACTACTTTAAAAGCATGTGCTGTGTTTTTCTAACACCTTTCCCGTTAAAACAGATTGATATTTTTTGACCTTTTTAACAGCTGCTGAATGCACTACCTCACACTAATAATCTTTTCCTCCTCAGCTGTAATCATAATGCAGCCAAGCAGCATTTCTCATCATAAAAGCAATCATGGCACAGTTTCAGCCCGACAATCAGGCGGAAAATAGGAACTGGTTCTGTTCCCATTTCAAGCTTTTCTTTGTTTATTGCCACGGTAAATGTTTTCCCCTTTTTAAGGAAATGACAGACCATTATCAGTCAGCGCATTAAAGGGAGCTGTTTTCCCCCTGCTTTAAATGCTGGAATGATTTTGTTATTGACACAAAGAAAAAAGTCTCAGCTTGAATGCAGCGAAACCACAGATTCCAATTATGAGCAGAGCACTTTCACTGAAATAAAAGAAACAGAATTAGTCAGATTTTTTATGTCCTCTCAACCAGCTGTTATGAAAAGCAGCAACTAATAATATAATAACATGTTTGAGAAAGAGAAAAATTCAACAGCTGAACAAAAAATGCCTACTGATTTATTTTATTTTATTAGTTAAATTCTGCTAATCATTATAGCTGAATATAGCTAAATATTACATGTGACGTCTAGAATACACAGACATTTTATGGGAACACTTTAGATTTAGTTATTACCTGCAGTTGATCAAAATTGATGTTAGAATATGTTAGAAATTATTGGTTTGGCAAGAAAAGTTTGTTTAGGGAAAAATAAAATGCCAAAACAACCATTCAGCTTAATGTGGATGGCAGGAGACAGTTTTGTAGATGACTGGCTTTGCATAGTCACAATGAAATGATGCAGGAGTTTGAATGAATCCACATACAGACTTAAAGCTGCATTCTGCAGGGTGGAGAAGAAAGAATGAAAAGCAGAGATCAGATTAACAGAAATCTCTCCCAACATATCACAGCAAGCATGATTTAAAATGTAAAAATGATCTGCTCCAGTCTCCTTTCTGTCTTTAACAATATGTTGCAGCTTACATAAAGATATCTGCCAATCAAAAGCCAGCATGGTTTGCATCATTGCTCTGCAGAGACATAAAATTACTTTCATATCATTTAACACGGCTTTGCAGTGAAATGATGTTATGCATCTTTCATGTTCCTAACAATTACATGCAAATTTAAATGTAGCCATAAAATCTTACTGGTTTTGTTTTATGACTTGATAAGCTGCTGAGAAAAACTAAAAGAAAAAAGTGCATTGAGACTTTTTTAAGTTAAAATATGTAATTCTACTTTGCATTTCTTTATATGGCGTTGAACTAGTTTTCAGATTTTTGTGAATAACACTCAACATTTTGTTTTCAGAATGGCTTCATTTATTTATTTTTTTTAAATCCTTCATTGTATCTTTTAGTTAGTTCTGCTTCCTGACTGTGCTTCACACCTGGGTTTCCTTGGTAATTGCTTCAGTGACAGCACGTACAGGTTGTTCTCTTCTAATTACAGTCTCATGTTTCCCTCACTCTTTGTGAAATCCTTGTCATCATTACCTACCTTGGTCTTGTGGAGGCTTTGATCTGCATTAGCTCTATCTGAGCTTTACCTCTATTTGCAATAATGGTTTTACAGCTTTTCTTTTCTTTGTCTGTTTTGTTTCTTTGAGTCCTCATTCAGTGTTTATAATGTGGCAGCATAAGGTTTTATGAATGGACAGGGTTGGACAAGTTTCAATCAGTTTTCTTTAAATTGGTTTTTGACAGCGATATATGACATTATGGTTGTATTTCAGGGGATATGGATTTAGTGTTTGATATATTTTTACACAACTGAAACAGAACATTACTATACGTGACAATAAAGCTGTTTCAGACATAAACATTGGAGTTTTTCAGGAAAAAAAAAAGTCTAGATAATTTGAGCCAGTATTTGGCCACTGAGGCAATTCAAAAGAGCCCCTTGCAGCAGGATGCTTTCAGCTGGAGATGTGTTCTCCCACCTGGAAATACGAGGGCAAAGGTTAACTTCTGTCTCCAGTGAGGAGGAGGGAAGCATGCGATTAAAAAATTATGTTGTGGAAATCTGTGTTCTGCTTGCAACATGTGTAGAATAGCAAATTAGAGTTCTTATTACATTTACATTACATGCCTACTGTGTGTATTTTTATGTGTCCTTTACAGAAAAGAGCCAGATGACACATATAGGGTTAGTTTTTTTTTTTTTTTTTTTTGGGGGGGGGGGGGCCCCTGTTCCTACCCCCAACCCCCCACAGCAGGACGAAAATAAGCTG
>JBAMIG010000013.1:18437827-18450869 GCA_037177335.1 Kiunga ballochi | reverse complement strand
CTTTTTATTCCCAACTTGATTTTGTGATCCGTTACATTGTTATTCTTGTTTTTAATTTTTTGCCAGGCCAATCTATCTATTATTATTTACAATATTTAGCACTTTGACTTGTGATCTTTCTTTAATCTACTTGAAAAAGAAAGTGCAATACAAGTAAAGATAGTCACACTGTGACTATAATATGTACCCAGGTGGTTGCAGAAAACAAGAGTAGTGAGTGAAAGCATCAGTAGAAGTAGAAATGGTGAATATTTCCTTATTTTCAATTCAATTTAATACATTTTTATTTATTTAGAAGAATTTTCTGACAGTCCTGTTAAAAGAAACACTCAAATTCAGTCTGAGTTATTTGTAATCTAATTATAGTGAATCTTTTTATGATTCATATTTGTCCACTTTATAATAAATATGGATAACATAACCCTAGTAATACAAAAAGTAATTGCCAAGCTGATGAATTTAAGGAAAGAACAAGCACTGACGGCTTGTGAAAATATGTTTTAATCCTATATGTTTTCTGGGAAATGCTTCCTCCTTTACCAACCAATTCCCTATGAAGCCTTTCCAGATGATTCTAAGAAATAATCACATCAGGTTAAGTAACATAAATATGTCTTTAACTGCAGTGTGACTGCTGCTTTCAAAAGCTCATGGCTCATTTTTGTGTTTTGACAGCTTGTCAAATCTGCTTTTATCCCAGGGCAGCAAAATGCATTCACTTAATCAATATACAGAAAGTTCTCCGTTACAGCCATGTCTTTGTTGCACTTCTCCCTGCAGTTTGACCGTGACCTTGAAAATCTATCTGTCTTCAAATGAGCTGAGTTGTAAGGCCTTCACATCTGTACTTTTTAGTTTGCATAATGAAAAGTAAAGATATACTGCAACCTTTCCATATAGTCTTGTCTTGTGGGTAGTGACTAAAAGAATCCAAATCAGATTTATCCATATGGTGTCTGTGTTTACCCTTAAAGGAAGACATGAAACAATCATGTCAGAAATCTAAGAGTCTACAATTTTTTAGGTTTGTTTATTTTTTTAGTGATTTGACTGCAGGGCAATGAGAAACACCAAGAGCCTCCATGTTTAGAGTCTTTTAACAATAACATTCATGTTAAAGGAGAACTTAGAGGTGCTTCTTTTATCTGCCTACTCACCTTGCCTTCATCCTTTGGGCTGTCACTCAGATGAACTACAGGTCCTGGGTGAGTTTTAGTTGATCTGTGATGAGAAAGAAAGATGAGACAGGTAGAAAACACTGTTATCAACTGTGTTGATCTTTAGCAGAACTGCAAGAAGAAGTCATGATCTTGTTTCGAGTCAAAGAAATGAGTCTTTTTCCTCCTCCCACATAAACATCTACCAACTGTTTAAATCACAAACATAGTGCACTGAAGTGCTGCTCCTAAACAGTGTAACATTTATCAGCATGTTGTGGAAGAAAACAGTAGCAGCTGAATATATTTGCACTGAAGTCAATAGCCAATGCAGTAATATATACAGTTTAAAGAGGGATGTTTTTTATATTATAACTTTAATTTCCAGTCATAACAAGGATGTTTACATTTTGATAATAATGGCGTTATCATCTTGTATAAAAAAAGAGAAATGTAGAATTTTGTACAGTGCATTTCAATATGCATTTTTTCTCTCCCTATATGTAGAATTGCTGCACAGAGACATGCAATTTAGCTTTTGTGTTGATAAAATTGGTCCCCGGAAAGACAGAAAGATTAATAAAGCCTGCCAGAGAACACTTGAATTACCTTTGTGGTTGGTTTTGCTAAAAAAAATCTACAAAGCCACATTTTTCAGAATATTATAGGACACATTCCACACTCTAAACAAAGAAAACTCAACTCTGCCCTGCAGAAATTCAATATGTTCCTGCTCTGACACACTTGACTCAAACATGTAAAAAAAACTTGTATGATTGTGACTTTTGTATGACAGAGCTGATTAATAATAAATAGAAATCAAATTTTGGTTTTTAGAAAGAATTTGAGAACAGTCTCAGATGTTAATAAATTATATGTATGTAAAAATTTTTTAAAAGCTACCTCAAGCTAAGCAATTACATCATGTTCAATCAGACTTATGTCTTTGAAGTAAGACAGGAATAACAGTTAAGCAGTAGAAGAAACGTGAAATGACAAGATTAAATGCAAATGACTCATCAAAAAAGACAATCAATGTGTTGGCTCCAATTGCACAACAGTTTCACGTTTATATGCATACTCTATATATGTGTGTGTGGCACAATATTGATGTCAACAACCATCCAAGAAAAAAAATAAAGATTTCAACCTATGATCGGAATTAAGCATTAAAACCCACAATGTGGAAATAAGCAAAGACTGTGAATTGCTCAAATTTCAATAAAATGTATACTCAGTATGAAACTTGATTTAAAACGGAGGGGCTCTGTTACATTTTATTCTTTTGATATTTTTTATGTGCGAAGCAAAAGTAACACAGGATTCCCATTTTGATTGGTTTGGGGTTATGTTTGTTTTTTTGCAGATGATGCGCTTCTGGTTGTTTTAACAGACAGACTTACATCAAGCACTGTGGCCTTTTCCTACTGACAATAGCAAGACATGAGAACAGAAATGGCAGAAATGGACAGATACCTGACTAGATCTGATTTAGGAGCAGGTGTGAGAATGGTGGAGCAGATTGACAAGGACATTGCAGATTCATCTTTCGTGTTACGGAGACTGCAACTTTCTCGTGTTTGAAAGAGATTCACCAGTCCATCTATATTCAGGTTCTCACCTGTAGTCATGACCTTGCCAACAATACAGTCTTTGGAAACTAGTTTTTGTTCAGGTGAAGGCTGGCTATCGTATGTTGAAAATGGATTTCAGTGGCAGATGAATGCTTTCAAACTTTGAAAGCAGTTTAATATTTTTTTGAATAGCTGATGAAAGCTAAAATGTCAAATGTTGGTATAAAATATATCTTATAGCTGAATTGGCTGACCAATGAATGGTACAACAAGCTGATGAGAATGCAATGAATACTGATAAGGACTACCACCCTTGTTGGATATGTGTCCATATTCTACACAAGTTATGAGACAGAATTTAGGAAGTATTTATTTTCCTTAAGATTATAGATTTGATATTTTCTTAAAAGGAAAAAAATGCTCTCTGCAATCAATAGCAGATTTTATTTTTTTTTTAACATGTCTTGTCTAGCATCTGAGCAGGCAGAATGATGGTCTGGATACTGTATTGTGCTGAACAAATTTAGTTTCCCAAGAGAATCTTCCTGTATATGTATATACAGAGATCCTCTTGGTAATTTGAATCCTTTATTTATTATTTAATTTGGATTAATATTTATTCCGTATGATCTACATATTTTGCTGGACTCGACCGGAAAGGGAAAGAGGACAGAAAGACAGTGGAGAGAAAAAAGAGAAACTTAAAGTGAAGAGAGAAAGACACCATAAAAGAAGCTGCCATCCAACCAAACATTATTTCACCTGCACAGAAAACATAATTAATCTCACAGGGCTTCACAAGGTGGTTAAAGATCTAATAGTACTACCCATGCCAGAGATTAACAAGTAGACATATTCATCCTGAATAAACCTAAATAAACAGGAACAGCTCAGTGACAGTGTGATCATGCAGAACGTACAGTGTGAAAGGTGCTTCCAGAAAGGTGACCATGCCAAGGTGACCCCTACCACCCAAAGGTCAGAGGCAGGCCAGGATCCCCCGAGACAAGGACAGCCAGCAGTCATCCCTGAACAAGGACCCCGGCCACCACACCCGCAAGCCCAGCATCTGTCCAGGAAGCGGTGAAGGGAGGTCCCAGCCAGTCAGGGGGAACGGCCCCAGCGAGCCCAGGCCAGGAGTCGTCGACCCTGCTGGGCACCGGCCGCCCAGGGCAGGCAGAGCGCCAGCCCAGGGCTTCGAGCGCCCGAAAGCAACTCCCCCACCCTCCCCCCTACATAGGCAGAGTAGCCAACCAGCACCAGCAAGGGGCCAAAGCCCCCAGACCGCCACCCTGCGGCGGCCGGCCCACACCCCAGCGCACCACACGCCAACCCTGGGGTTTTCTCCCGGTCCCCATAAACGTCCACACACCCAATCATCCACACAAACCCAACCACCCCTAACTCCAAAACACACACACACACACAGCCGGGTGTTGCCTCACATTAATGGGTAATAGACTCTGCAGGGGACAGCGTGCAGAGACTATACCGGTGTGTCGTTGTAAAGAGAGATTTTCCAGTCAATCGTTTTTCTAAACCTCACTCAAAAGCTGTGAGCAGTGACCAAAAGAATGAGATTATAAACACAAGCACATAGTATTGGCTTCTTCTGAAAGATCTCTGAGCTCATATTTAGGGATAGCATGGAAATCTGTCATACATGATTTCCATAGTGTCTCTGTCCTACATAAAAAAAGCCAGCAGATAAAATTTCAATATCCTGTATCCCAAGGGTGTACCATTTACCATTACACTACTGTTTCAGTTATAATCATGTTGCTTTTAACTGGAGGAAATGAGAATATGTCTTTGCCAAAGTTTGGAAAGGCAAAGAATATATTCTCAAAGCTTAGATCGTCAGGTAACTTCCTTGTTTAAGCACTGAACCCTAGCAAAAAAAAAATATCTCCAACTACAGCAAATGAAGTATTTCAACACTGTGAAGAGACATAAGGTGTGACTCACATGCATAGATAGGCCCTTTAGTTATGCTTTCTGCTGAAGAGAGATAATACATGGAGCCCCAGTGAGTTTCAGTTACCTTCAAACCTCCACTTTAAGGAGTAACAAGCCAACTATCGTGCAGCTATCTGCAGCACACAAACCTGTCCAATTAGAATATATATATATATATATATATATATATATATATTACCAGAGAGGATCACTGCCAATGGTTAAAAATCCTGAAAAAAATAATTAATTCAGAACAATAAAACACTAATCTGAAATGTACTCTTTGATGTTACACATGCATTTTGCCCGTGGACCTTTTAGTACTCGCCATCAAACCCACACTTTACACAGACAAACACAGCTTCTATTGATGTCACAAAGTTCTCATTAGGTTTATAAAAAATGTTGCTGAGGGGAAAAAGTTGTCTTTTCTCTTTGAATCTCAGATGGTCGTGACTAAAAGTGAAGGTTTGCTATTAAATGGTGAAAGTTGATTTCCGTGGCTTATAAAAGTCTCCATACTGTGGAGTGAAGTGACTTTCTAAAACCTTGTTACTTTGTGTGATAATGTCTATTCAAAGCTGGCAAGGCCAGCTTTTGAAAATGTCTGAATGCCAATGAGGATGCTTCAGTAGTCATTCTGAAAAGTTATAAGGCCAAACAGCAGAATGGTAAAATGGTTTTAATTTCCTCAGATAATAGATTAAATTAACTCAAGAAATATAAATATGTGCTGTTTGTAACTGTAGAGCCCTTGTACATGTGAGAGAGACTTTCATACATTGTAAAATTAATTATGTTGTTAGATATACTTTTGTACAATGATTATAAAACAGAATAGGGGAGAATAGACTGATTATAGTCAATAGCTGAACATAAATAGCTAGAAAATAAGAGAGTGTGCTACCAAAATAAAATGATGATTGTAAAAGATGCCTCTTTAAATATATATGTGGTTACATCTTAATCAATCATTTTCTAGTTAACAGGAGTGGCACTACTTACCCCTTGGCACAGTATACTCCACTCCCCACTATTTATGGGATCTCTTAAAGCAGTTATAATACTGTAAATGTTAACTCCATTTTATTTATGTGTCAAATTGTATAAAGAAGTAAATAACAGGGTTACATACACAAGACCCCAATGATATTGGTTTTTAGCTGGTTTTATTTCTTTTTATTGTATAAATAGTGATAAATAAGCAAATCATGCTTTACAAGCTAAATACTAAACAACTTGTCAGTCTTTTAGTTTTATGTTTTGTATCAAGCCTCAATATTTTTCAGGATAAACCCTTAGTGATTTAATTTCCTGTAATATCTATTCCTTTTTTTTTTACCTGTCTATTTTTCCAAAGCCTGGTCATAACGTTTGTCATAACACAGACATCACTTCCTACCCTCTACTTCCAGACACTTTTTTCTTCTCTCTTCCCCGTTGCCCTGCACTTCTCTGTCTGTGTCTTTCTATCCTACAGAGCTCCTCTCTGCATCACATTCCTAAATTTAAATCTAGATGTGGAAAAATAGATTTGGTCAATGAAATTGATCTAATCTTTTCTACATGGAGAGCAGCCTGCATGTCCTGATGTGGAAGATGTCTACTCAGTTGGATTCATGATAACTGAGTTTCTGCTGTTTGGCATCAGCAGGTTTCTGATAATTCACACGTTTTCTGAAACTACTGCACGGCGGGTACGAGTCGAGCTCATGGCACAGTGACTTCCACCTTTGCAAGAGACATGCTGAAGGCTGGAATCCATGTCTGGCAGGCTGGACGCAGTTATTATACTTGTATGGACGGTGGATAAGAACATGGAGCTGTTGTTCGATCAGCTCAGTGGAAATTGACCACCATTTTTGACTGTTTGGAGTCTTGAGACCACCGAGAAACTGAAAGCAGACAAAACATGTCACCCTGACCTAAACAACATGCGGTTATCTCAATCTGATTTCCCAAAGGCGTTGAACTGTTGGTTCTCAAACTCTGCTGGGAATGCTCAGCTGATATAATGCTCTGCTGGATTGTACTGGAATGTTAATATTGTTGATGCCAGGACACTGTCTCAATGATAATAAAAAGTTATCTCATCATCTCTCATTTCTGTGTACGTAGTTGCTAGAGCTGTTTTTAAGTGATGGTGGTGTTATGCAAACATGCTTGATTAAATTATTCTGATATAATGGCATTGTTTAATAAGCAGGTGATTATTTTTGTGTACCTTAAAGCACTAATTATTAGAACAAGGGATGTCCCAATGCTTCACAGGTGATGACATCTAGGGGTGAAAAAAATTCATCTCAATTATCATTTTCAATTTCACGATAACAATAATCCGACGATATCCATTATTTTTTTCCTTTTCCTACCTGTTAATTTACTTATTTAAAAAAATTCTCAACAAACAATGCTGTCAACTCTGTTTACAGAAAGACATCTAGATATAGACAATGCGTTTCAGAACAATAGCTTTTTTTATTTTGAAGTGTTTCTGCTAAACCTGCATAAAAAACACATTATGGCTTTAGTAGCCAGAGGGAATTCAGCACAGGTGGAAAACCAAACCATTTCCAGGCCAGTCATGAGACGCTTGTCTTGCCACTAAATAGTCTACAGAGACTGAATGTTCATGCCTATATCTACCATGCTAAGCTGAGTTTTGATTTTGATGCCAGTGAGTCCTGTCCGCTAATTGGCTGAATTTCTCACTGCAAGGTCAGATGACTGAATGCAATCCACTGATTGGTCTCTGAAAGCACTCATTTGGCAAATGACAAATTTAAGGTTTTTTCTTATTTACCATCTGGGTGATATTTGTTTTCCATGTATAAATACTGGATAATGTAAAATTGCACATCTTCAAAGCAACATTTACAATATTATCTTAGGCGATATATATCGCCCACCTCTAATGACATCACAAACCAGTTCAGCCAGTTTGAAAGAAAATGAAGGGTAAGTGTACCTGAGGTTGTGTTCTTATCAGTGGAAAAAAGACAAGGGCTTCAGTGCATGCGGTTCTGTTCTGAGAGATGAGAATTAAAAGGAAAGTCTAATACTTAGTAGAGGACTTTTTTTGTCAGTCAGTCATTTTCTTAACCCACTTATTCCGGTTAAAGGTTGTGGGGTAGCTGGAGCCTATCCCAGTAATCATTTGGGCAAAAGAAACAGGGCATCCTTGGACCAATTGTCAATCCATTGCAGGGCCAGAGGGTTTAGAGTTTAGTTAAGTTTAGGGTTCACTACGTTGCTTCAAATGACAGTCCATGGTATAAATACTAAAGATGTTCCTTGGTAGGGAAACAGAGAAGAATTAACATTTTATCTCTCTTTGCTTCTCTCTCTCTCTTTTTTCTATGGAAATATGTGTTGCTGCTCTCCAGCAGGAGGAATGAAGCAGGGAATCAGCTGCTGAGATGCCAAGGACACACAGCCACACTCATGCTGTGGAATAAAGCTTAGTATGAAATTAAGATATTTAAAAAGTATCCAATTTTTTACAAAGGATGAATCACAGAACACAAAACAAAGTTGTTAGAGCTTGATTAACATACTGGGCTTGACTGTTAAAATGGTGAAACCTCATTTGCATGTTTTTCATTATACATTTTCACTAGATTCAATCCATAGCACTTAAATTCCCTATTAATTGGTACTGTAGAGTCAAAAAGTACTACTGCATTTTTTTCACCATGTGTAGAAACTGCAGGGAATGTGAAATTGCTTATTGGGTGGATGTTTTTAATTGAAACTCCTACTTTATTTGGTAATTTGAGAATGGCACAAACAGGATAGTGAAAGAGTTGGTTAGAGTGAGATCTAAGGAAAGGAAATGGAAATTTTGCAGGTTTTTAAAATAACAGATCAAAACAAGAATGTCAAATTTTCACGTTTGGATGAATTTTCCGGCCTGGTGGTTATAATTTACTTTCAATCTTTACGTAGGAGGTCATCCAACACATACAAAAGCAGTTGGTCTTCAAAACAGGTAGTCAGCTTTAACTATGTTTTAGTTTTGCAACTTTAGTTTGTTATTGCAACAATGATCAAAATTAACATTTTTATTTAAATGGAAGCCAATAAATGTAATCAAGTGTTCTCGGCTATGGTCTTCAACCTATATTAAGATTTTATTTCATCCTTAATCCCTTTGTGCCCACAAGGCATAAACATGAAATAATGGAATTGGAATAAAATATATGGTCCTATTATGCACAAAACAGTATTTAGCATTAGGCCTTGCATTTTTTATGAGGTTTGATTATGTAACATTTTGAATGTGAATGTTTTATTATTTTGCTTTATTTAAACAACGTTATGTGAGTTGAGGATTAGCAGCTGTTGGGTTTGACTGATAATATTCCTTTAAAGACAGAAATAGAAAATAAAAAGAAGAAAAAAAATACAATAGCAGCAAAAAGCCACTGGTTTCAAATACAAAATACAAGCATTTATTAGGTCTTACAACTGGTACATTTATCATTTTTTATTTATTACAATTGAACATTTGCTTTAACAAATAAGCCTTTGTTTTAAGATCATATCAAGAAGGTGCTCAAGAGACAGCTTTCCATGCTGCAGCAGTTTGATTATTGTGATGTAATCAAGCTGACAGGTCTAAAGAAGCAGGTGGACTAGGGTTTAATGTGTTTTTATTCAACTTAACCAAACCCATGACCCTGCATGACACCCTGCAAAGAAAAGGAAACCTAACGAGCAGCCCAGAGCGTGGCATGGTTAACTTTCTTTTCACGGAGAACAAAGAGGAGGCCATTTACTGACAGGAATAATCAACTGATGACAGACCGGTGCAGGGTTTTTAACCACATAACACAAATGTAAACTGAATGCATAAAACTGAGGAGAACAAGAAAAACTTGCCCAAAATAAAACAAGTAAACCTAAAAAAGTCTAATAGAACTTGGTAACAAAATGACCCTAGGATCATCACAGGAAGCAAACATTACAGCATAACTTCTCATGCATATATTCCTGTATCAGTAATTTAGTCAAAGTCATCCTTTTTCTTTTTCTATTTTTTGCACATTCGCATTGTATATTCACACAGTCGTTCACGTTCTGAGACTCATATGGCTTACAGCGGTGTTAGATCCATTCTGCCTGCCATGGTTGAAGTTAAATGGTACGATAGCTGAATATGTGGCTGCCCTTTATATGGTGGGCACCATTCATGCTCAGTCAGCAGCTTCAGTTTGGGAGCAAAACAAGCTGAGTGTTCAGAAATAACCGGAAAGACAGCAACAGTGGAGCGACTGACCTGTACATATGACAAGTATTCTTGTTGTCATGTGAATTTGTGTGAATGCTCAGTCATCCGTTGGAAATCCTGTCTTCTAAATTTAGGTCAGGTGTCTATAAGTTTTTTTCACATTACATTATTCTCAGGAACAAAGTGAAAGGCTGTGTTATTGGACTGGCGTGTATTTCTGGTGTTCTAATATCTGTCTATGAGCAGAGAAGCTATAAATAGACCCAAATCTTCTGATGCATGTTGAATTTTCTGGCTCATTTTGTTCAAGAATAATTAAAAAGTAATAAAAAATACAAATATCTGAGTTGATATTCTATTTGTTTGGGATCCTACCAGCAGAAAGCTAAATATAGAGATGCTGATTACACAAGACGAAGCATAAACACAATTCTATTCATAAGAAGGATCTCTGAACTGTTCACCGGGGCTCCTGTGTCTTCCTATTTCCTCTAGCATCTAATTTTTCCTTTTGTTTTTTTTACATCTCTTTCTGGACCGAATCTCCTGAAGATGAAATTGGGTATTAAATATGTTGCAAACCCATTTGAATTTCAATGAGAGCTGGGGCCCTCATATTTGGGCGCAGCAGCCCCTGTGGAATTGTTGCTATAACAGATTCTTTTCAAGAGAGTGCACTTTGGTTTGCATCAAATTAATGCATCTGTGAATGAATATCACACAAACAAACACTGTGAGGACAAACACTGCAAGCGCGCGGTAAGGTGTAAACACACATACACTCACGGCTGACAGCGAAGGTGGATGATTTTCTCCTTGCTCGCTGAATGATCCGCATAGGAAAAAAATGTCCTTTCTCATGTATTTTATTCATGTGAAGGGAAAAAAGTCCCCCCACAAACAATGAAATTTCTTGTGTCCTCTCTGTTCTGATAAGAGACTATCCTCTTTCTTCTGATTCAACTTCACATGAACTCAACTTTAGGAAAGGACAGAGTGCTGACGGAGAGAAAATACAGAATAAATTACACCATATGCTCAAGGAGAATGAAATACACAGTGCACAAGAATCTATTGCTGAGTTGATTGTTTGTCCTGATTTATTCAGAGCAGCTAAATTACGACTGATTATTATTGGTCTTGTTTACAGGGCATTTGTCTTATTTTTTTACTATTTAGTATGAAAAATTGCTGACTCAGCATGTCCTTGTTTTACTTCTTTTCTATGCATGTGGTTAAAATTAGGATAATTTTTGTCATTTATTTTTGTGTATAGACAAAAAAATGAGTGTAAGATGGATGCTATACTAAAACATAGAGATTTTTTTTTTTTTGGTTACAATATGATTTTTTTTATGATATAAAACCACTATGAGTAGCCTGAACAAGGTTTGGAATATTTTAACTATGGCACAAGAGGAAACTGTATGAAGGACTCTTTCTCTGTCAGATGTCACTTTGCATAAAGTTACAGCCAAAAAAAAGTAGTAGTTGATTGAGTTGAATGAAATGTGTAATATAGCAACAAATTTTCTGGAGCATTTGCTGCTACTTGGCCAGTTTGTGCCTATGATAGTTACTGCGTCATACTCTTTCTGCTAAGCTGGCTGCTGTTTTCAATTCATTTGTCACTATTGTGTGTATCTTTAGATAAACATGGTGTTGATGTCAGCACAATAATGTTAACATGAACTTAAAATATTGTAAAGAAAATCGTGATTTCTACATCATACTGTTTCATTATGTTCCGCATCCTCTGCACAGAGACAGACATTGACAAGCGGGCCTGGCCTCATATTTCCATTTCCTTTTCCAAAATCTTCTGCTTTTGAAATAACCTTGCTAGCAACAATTTTAGAAAATGTCGGGAAACAAATTTGGTATTTGTCTTGAAAATCTCCGGTGATTATATGCGACAACAATAGAGGTAACATTATTGCACAGTTTCTCAAGTCGTTGGCAGATTTGGTCTGAATTAGAACATTTCCACCTTTCTGAGTGACACGTTAAATATTTTCTGTGCTGCTGCTCAGTCACATTTCTGTCATTTTCGCTAGTACATGTTTTTAGGCATGTTTTTTATGCTATTTTACTGGTATTTTGTTTATGGGGCACACATTCATTTTACTAGTATTCCACTTTCTTGTGAAAGTTTAACCAGACACTGCACACACCATGAGGCCTGGTATATAGTTTAAGGGTGTACACTTTTTAATCACTTGGCTGCAAGTTCTGTTTAAAGGAGGAAGAAACGGTCACTGTAAGATAAAAAAAACTCAGGGTTGAGCATGTGAAATCCTGCCTTAGCAGAGACCAGAGAATTCTGCTGAATCATGTTTTAAGTAGAAAGAGGAAAATGAGTTCAAGTAGCAGGTTATTCTAATTGTATGTTTCTATTATGAGTTTCTGTTTTAATTAAAATGTAAAACAGCCAAATGCAAAAAAATATAAAAGACACTTTAATGTTTAAAATAACTTTTGCTTGGATGAAGTTGTGCACTTTGCAGCAAAGCAAAGTGATCATCAGGGAACAGATTTAAACCAGTGTCTCTCAACAGGAACATTCTTGCATGTTTACACACTGGTGCTACAAAAACAAGTTGTAGCCTCAGAGACATTTGTACTGATTGGCAGACAGGCCTCCCACACAAACACATCAGTGTTAAAACTGCTCACTATAGTTTGGGCTGTCACAAGACAACAAGATGGCTTGGTAAAAGACTGACTTATGACTGACACTGCAGCAGGGGGACTTGTCAGAGTAACACCAGAGGAGCATGGCGTAGGTGGGTGAAACCAAGAAAAATGGGCATACCATGAAACTGAATACTCTTAGTGTACTTGTTGGTTGTCAATCTGAAGCATATGTCAACAGCACAGCCCGCAATAAGACGTGCATGAAAAAGTACTGTAAATAAAGCCTTTAGAAAAATATTTACTAACACTTTATAAATGTCACACACGTGTTTTAAATATGGTAAATGGACTCATACTTATATAGCACTTTTCCAGTCTTATCGACCACTCAAACCACTTTACACTGAATAGGTACATCCACCCGTTCACACTCATACCCCGATAGACACTTTGGGGGGCTGGGGTGCCCAAGGACACTTCAG
>JBAMIG010000013.1:18418827-18436383 GCA_037177335.1 Kiunga ballochi | reverse complement strand
GTAAAAAGATCAGCACCCAGTGAGTCACTCTTCCCCATGCTGATTACCTTATGGAGGTAGGGGGTGGAGGGATCATTGGGCTCTCGCCCAACAGCCACTCACCCGGCAAGCAGCCGGATTATTAGATAGAAGACAAATGAGACAGCAGGCAACTCAATAAAGATTTTAGAAGCTTGAGGAGACGACAATATTCGGTCTGTCGAAGGAGCAGAAGGTTATGTTGTTATCCATACCACAGAGCATCATGCAGGCTATTTAAAACATGCATTTCCTGTGGTCTTACCACAAAATTTGTATTAAATATTTTGTCTTCTTGTCCACATTTTGTTGCGTTAGAATCAATGTTTGTACATAGCAGAGATCAGGACTTTATTTAGAGTGACTTGTGTCAAATTGACTTGAATTTGAAACTTGTGAACAATCCTTTTTTTTCTTATTGATCAGATCAGGTCAGATTGCCTGTTTGTGGGATTTGGTTAATTCTCCCAGATGTAGCACTGACATGATGTTGCACATAGATGAACATACAAGTGCAAATATTCAAAATAACAGCAGTCCTGGTGGGCACATCTGTTGTATTGTGGGAATAAAATGTCATACAAGGGAAAAATGAGAGGGCAGCAAACTGCAAAAATAAACATAGGAACCAGATTCCACCACATAATATTTAACCCACCACCTTAAAACACAACCGAAACTGTAATGGAAAAACATAATTTTAGCATCTATGTAAGTGATGAGCTTAGTGCCACTGTAGAGTAGCCTAATGGTTACTTTTTTACAACATTTGTACAAATATTTTAAACTCAGATTCACTGTTTGTTCAACAGATAAATAGGTCATTTATTTAACACAGTCTGGATAAACTCCTGGCTTTGCATGACATGCCTTGGATAAGGTTAAACAGGGGTCAGTAAGCAATCAGACACATTATTGTGAAGAGCTGGGTCTGTTTTTTTTAAAAAATTTAAAATAGGTTAAAGCTCCCTGTTTTAGTAAAGTCTACCATTTTTATTGGACCTCTAAGTATTAGTGACAGTGAACAGATGAGTTTCAGCCAAAAATGTCTTGCATGAGAGCATGTTAGCTTAGCTTTGCCACATGTTGCCAATTTTAAAGGTACACAGATTTAAAATTCATTAAATAAAAATATGAAAACTTATCACAAACCATTTATTGTTGACAAAAATCAGGATTTCAGCAAACTTTGGTAAAAGATAGCTGAGTGAAACCACTGACAAATAGATCAGCTGTTGGTGATGCTAACATATCTTTTTTTCTGATACATCTACACTGACATATGAAAAAAATGCTGTGATATAGTAAATCTGCTGATCACATAATATATCATTCTTAACCAGAAAGGCCTTTCCTAAAACAAAGATGAAGTGATAATAGAAAAGATAGGTATTAGACAGTGATGTGCCCAGATAGATAGATGATTTGAGGAAGTAATATACAGCTTTGACTTCAGGCAGTTGAACCAGGCACCATCATTGTACGATATAATCACTTATTCAATAAGGCAGCTGGAGAGTTTAGTTGGCATTTGACTCTCTTCCATGAGAGCAGCTCAGGAGCAAATGCAATTAATGAAGTAAACAGATGTAGAGATTAATTGAAATGGTGACATCATCTAGGGATTTGGCAATCTTTCCATCTGCTCTGAGTGACTCAAGACAGCTAAGAAAGAATTCCACAGTGACTTACTGTATCATTAAACAACAGACATGTTGTTCAATGATGACAACATTAGCTCAAATGACTCCCTTTCCCATGCTGAACACGAAAGGAACTGTCCAATGTGTCATGTTCGGTAAAATGTTTTTTTTTTTGTTTTGGACTGCCTTCAATTTTTTTTTCTCTTTTGCCAATAAGATGCCAGTCAAGAGAGAGTGGCAGGCACGAGCTGGTGGCTGACAGCTGCCACAAAGGAGTTCTACATACTTTATTCTTTTGGATTCCGATGGAGTGTGAGGGTGCTAATTGTCAGAGGTTCAACCCAGAGACACGGAGCTAAATTAAAAGGCTCTGTTCTGAGTCTTAGATGACTCACAGTATCATTTTTCTCCTTTTGTCTTGCAACATGATTCACTACACCTCCACTTGGAGGGAACGACTCTGCCTCCTACCTGTTTGCACCACGAGACAGGTAGAAAGCAACCGACAGAGCTTTGCAAAACCCTTGAAGCGAAGGACAATGCAGAAAACATTGCTATGTTTGTGTAGGTATTACCAATGAATCATGCTCTGACAGATGAGCTATGATATAAAAGAGAAAGAATTATTGGTAGAAAACATGTTTTACAGTTCTGGGTGTGTCGTGCTTACAGCTAATTATTCATTTCAACTTTACAAATCTCCAAAAGTATCATAATCTGGATTGAGTGACTTTTTTATATATAAAGAGTCTGATAAATAAATTTTAAAAACGGCTATATAGAGGTGTAGTGGTTAGTTTGCAGCATCACAGCAAGAAGGATGCTGATTTGAACCTTGGAGGGGAGAGATATGGGGTTTGCATGTTCTTTCTGTACATGTGGGGGTTCTCACTGAGTTCCTCCCACTGTCCAAACATGTGCATGTTAGGTTAATCGGCCCCCTCTAAGCTGTTCCTATAAGAGTTATTGGGAGTGAAAGTGATTGTTTGTCTCACTCTGTGTTGGCTCTGTGATGCACCGCACAACCTGCCTCTCCTCTCGGCTCTAGTCCCATCACGGCCATGGATGCGATTAAGTGGTGTGGAAAATTAATAAATAAATAAAATGGATTTTAGTAAAAATTTTAACAGACAAATATTCTCAATCAATGAGCTGCAACTCAGGCATCTGCAGTATTTTTAAGGTGGGGCTGCAGATTTCCAGCTTCCAGCGCCAGCTGCATCCCGTCTTCAGCTTCACACTGATAAAATGCAGATAATATGATTAATGAATAGCTCACCCAACTGAAATTATACTGATAAACTGGTTTTGTACATGCTTTAGATGGTAAATCTTGAACTGATGCTGTAACCTTGATTTTGTCATATAACCAATGCTTTTTTTATTGCTTCAGAGTAACATTATGTGTGTTTTCTGCTTCTGCATTGATTTGGTTCTATTAAATTCTGCAGACTTAATATTTTCATCAAGTGTCCTTGCACATGACACAGAGTTGGATCTATTCAAGTCAGTTTTTATTTTAGAGGAAAAAACTGAAAAGCAAATGAAAAATGAAAAATCAAACATTCTCATAGTGTATTATACATGCAACTGCATTTATCTTTAGATGTAAATGCATGTTTTGATATTCTGTGTGCTGCACTGACTTAGCATTGAGATATTTGTGTCATTTTGAGACAAAGTGCAGCTTTTGTTAAGTAGAGAATACATCACATGTTTTCACGGCCAGGCATTCCTAAAGGGTGAAAAAAGTGAGAAATTCCTAAAACCACAACAATTTAAAATCCAGTGTTTCTCATACGCTATTACTGCAGGGATAACACAAAGACATGCTGATATGACTGTTTTTTTTTTCTCTGGGGGAAGTGATGTACGGCAAACAAATTAATAAATACGTTATTTTTGCTTCAGGGAAGTTAAAAAGTGAAGAATTTAGAAACTTTGTCCCAGTTGAAAGGAATGTAAGAATAACATGAGTTATGAATAAAAGCACACACGTGGCGAGCTGAAGCACATTTTTATTCCTGGCTCGTCGTATTCTGCAGTTTCACCAGGAGCCTCTGTGTTATGCAGGAAGAACTGCTCCACAGCTGCATGTTATCATTTTGCAGGGAGACTATAATAGAGGAGGGAGAAAGACCCTGGTGTCTTGAGTATACAACCTGTGTTCATGCATTAATCTCAACCTTATTTTTCCCTATTTATACGTACACACTCAAACTTTGTTGAAGCACCTTTTGATTTGATCGCAGCATTCAGCCACACACCTGCCATCATAAAGAGGCTGATTAACAGCAAAGTACTGCTGCTCTTGGGAGACTTCTTTTTTAAATATACTCCCTGTTAAAGCACGGTGTTTACAGTGGATTGTTTTGTTAAAAGGTATCATTTAGGGGAAGAGTAAAGAACAGTCCCACTGCACAGCAAATACCACAGAGCAAAGTCCACCAAGAAAAGTGGAGAAAATATGGGACAACAGTGAAATTGCAAAGAACTGGATGTCCCCTCCAATTTGATGAAAAGACATGATGCAAACTGCTCATGGAGACTGTAAAGAGACCTACAATGACACTAAAGGAGTGTCGGGAATTTGAGGTAAGTACTAATTATATGTGACAAGATTCTCCTGTAAAGTTTTGATCCCTAACCTTCTCATTTTCATCTTTCATGATAATAAAAAATACTTTGGTACAGTTGATCTGTATAAGTAGATGAATGAATGTACCTTTAAGAAGGTTTAGGGCAGGCAGGTTTTTCTGACTTTTTCTATATTCAACAGGATTTAATTTAATAAGTTGGTCAACTGAAGTTTGATCTGTTTGAATTTTTATGAACTTTTTTTTTTACCATGTTGTCTAATAATCAACATAAACAGTTTATATAAGTTAAGCAATTTTTTTCCATAAAGTTAAGATTTGCACGGAGAACCTAGAGCAACTGCTTTGTCAGGAACTGCAAAACCTGTCATTATATTTCTGCCCTAATAACTCAGCAGTCAGTGGTCATTTTTCTCCTGGTTAATAAACGTATATTATTGGGCATCTTAAATGAAGCCCAAAGTGTAGGGGATAAGCAAAGCAACATCAATAATCTCTCATGCATGATCAATATTCAGGACAAAACTGCTTAGCTGTAACAGTAAGGGGAAAAAAGCACCTGTTGATCTAAAAACAAATGAGGAAATGATGTAACATCATACAGAAAGAGACTACTGTGTCATAAGCAATATGTTGTTCAAAATTCCTTAAGCTTCTCTCATATTGTTTTGCTTTGTAAAAGCTGGTTTTGTGTGGTTTCAAGGCTGAAATATAAAACCGTGTCTGGAAGGTGGTTTCACACAGCCTGAAACAAAGTAGGAAAAAGCAGCAAAAATATCTTATATACCACTTAAGCATAGCGGAGGGGATTTTTTTTTAGAAGCAGTGTGATGAGGAAACAGAGTTTAATAGGTAACATAGTTAAATAAACAGGAATCTTCAGCTCTAACAGCTCATGTGATTCATTAGGGAAGGTGAAAGAGAGCTGAATCCAGAGGTGGGGTTGTGTGAACTGGACTCAGTGATGCGAGTGACAGTCACACAGACTTTTCACAGAAGCATTGAATGTGAATGTCTCTGTCCAGATATCATTGTGAATGTTCGGACTGAAACCATGCTTACCTCTCTCTGTTAAATTTGAGTGAATGGAGGACAGCCGGCCGCCTCTGCCGCAGATTCCACAAGTGTAGCGTGTCATCTGCACAAGCTGTGACTAGCGCCCCCTAAAAAACAAAAACAGGCAACATATTACAATTACATATTTTATGAAAGTATAATGAGATACAAGACAAACAATACAGCATTTTGTGCCAAATTGCTATAAACTTAGTTTGAAGTTAAAGGTAAAATTAAATTAATTGCAGAAGTCTGCTGCCAGCTCTTGGACCAGAGGGTAGTGTAGTTTCATGTGCTTGGAGCTTGGGCTGGTTTTGCCATGCTCAATGACGTCTGACCTTTGGGTAGAGAGGTCGCCATAGCATGATCTCTTTTCTGTGAGCGCTTTTCACCCTTTACTTTCTGCATGATATCACAAGCTGTGTCTCAATTCTATAGTGTACTGGAATTAGTGCAAAGTGCACACTGCACCATTTTCTCTTTAGTGCCCTCTATCATGGTGCTGTCTGAAATCAAACACTGGACGTTCAGCACTTACCGGTAGTGACGGTAAGTCACATATTATTTTGCCAAATTGATTATTTTGTGTTCACAACACAGCTAAAAACTGCAAACATTTACATGTGCTAACTGTACTGGGTTGGTAAAACAATTGGTTGGATTTGTCGCAAGTTGTGGTATACATTAGAACTGTTACAAAATAGGTTCATACTCATGTCTACAAATTAGCTTTTGCAGGTTCTGCAGATTGTTGGCCGCCATTATTTGGAAAGTCCAGCATTTCCTTTTCCACTTCATTAGTGATGGTGTTGGTTTAGTGTGCAAAGTATCAATCCTTTCACACTTGATTATTGGCGAATTTTAGGGCAGCATCTGTGTAGTTTCAGTGCACTAACCTTTTACCTATATGTCTGTGTAAACAAACTACGCACTTAAATATAGTGCGTAAAGTAGTGTTAGTGTCTCAATCAGTGCACTGTCACTGAGCTATTATTTAAGTTGATTCATGAACAGTCATTTTTTCCTTATGTGTATCCAGATTTGAGTTAAAATACATGGTTGTTTATTTATCTTTTGTTCTTTTTGTTTGTTTTTCTAATGTATTTATTTATTTTTGCTTGTGAATCTCTGGCGCTCTTGGCATTTGTTTTTTTTAACATCCCTGTTGGGGCCCATGACATATTTTTTTGTTTCTGTACAGGTGTAGGGGATGATATCATGTCTGGTATTTATTTTCTCTTTGTGTTCTGTTTGTTTTCCCTTTTCTTTCCTGTTGTTTCTCTTTCCTTTTTCTGTCCTCTCCGGTCAGGTGCAGCAACATATGTAAACTACCATCATCCTGCCTGCTTTCATGCTGGAGGAGACATATTATAAAGATAACAATAATAATTGCAGAAGTCTTCTAAAGGACATTTGGTCACAAAATACACTGGTTTTATTAGGCTATTTTTGTGTTTAGATCAGATACTTTGAATGTAATCCAGTATGCTGTGCTTGTAATAGTTGTAATCCTGCAACAAACACAATAAACTGTAAACCTGGTGCAGACACTCCATGCTCAACTGGACAATGTTGGGAGTACTGAAAGGGTCATAATTCTTGAAAACTCCTATGCATTAACATCCCTGAACTGCTAAATTAGATGTTCTGGAAAAAACGGAATAAAAAAACATAGTGAATGTGTCTACATTAGATTATTGATTACTTGACAGAAAGATCACAGTTTATAAGACTGCAGGGTCAGGGAGCGGAAAGGCTGGGCCGAAGTGCAGCTGCACCACAGGGAAAAGAAGTCTCACATTTGTTTCACTCAGTCCAGCTCCACAAAGCTCAGAGTTCTGTCATCTAGAAATACTTTGATGACTCTATAGCTGTGGGATATTCTGTGGATGGACAAGGCTTTGGACGACTAAGGTGAAGACTTAACAGAAAATGCAACACCGAGGCTGTTTACAAGGAGGAAAAGAGCAGACTCTCCTGTTTGATGTTTGCAGCAAGATTTTGCAAATTTAGAGGCAGCATCATCCGAAACAATGTGAACAAATGGGTAAAGCTGGATGTCTTTATGTTGGAAGATGTTCAGGCACTTCTGTATGAGGATTTCCAAACAAGCTGTTCAACATAAGGAAACACACTGCACACCTCCTGTACAGCTATGTTCAGATAGAGGTTCCTTCAGCCTCTGCATACCCGTGACAACAAATCCTTTTACAATGGTTTTATGTAAAGAAAGGAAATTACTTTTAGATGAATATTTTTTTCCCAGAAATTGTTCTTTTTAATAACATTAACTGAATCTAATTTTGCTTTGGGTTCATATATGGTATTATTAGATTAATTTAAAATCCCTGTGAACCTCTTTATCTGCATATCCCCCTCATTAAAATGCATAAATCCCTGCTATGCTTATCAACATTTCAGTGATAACTTCTAACAATACATTATAACAATAATGCAAGGAAACTGAAAAGTCCAGTTTTTCTCAAAGAGGCATCTTATAGCAAAATGAATGGAAACTGTGAAAGAAAAACAAACATAAAGAAAAAAAGCATTTTGATAAAATCCCAGCTTTCATCTGTGTTTGGCCCAACTTCAGAGGAAAAGTGTAATTATAGTTAAATTCCCAATAAGGCATTCCTACAGGGCATCACTATAAAGAATGGAGCCCAGGGAGAATTAGCTTTAGATTACAAACCTAATCATGGGATTAAAGACTGTAATGTGGACTGCTTCCCACCGACTTGCATTTTTGTGTTATTTTTTTTTCATTTACCAAATCCATCTCTATACAAAGCAAAGAACTCCAACAATAATTTTCTGAAGTTGCAACTTGTATGCAATTTTCATTAATGAAGAATTAAAGATTATTTACAGCTGGAGCATGAAGAGTGAAGTGATGTGAATGACCCAACTACACATGCTGCACAAATGCAAATGAAGATGGAAGTAGAATTCAATCAACATCATAATTATTAGAGCATTTTCCATTTACTGCCTCTGACTTAGTTTCATTCCCTTCCTCTATATGAAGAAAAGGTCACAATTCAGCTCTTCCATTTTAAATGTGAGCGATAGGGGATGGGCATGTTTACAAAATAAGAGTATCTGACTTTTTTTGTTTTTTTTACATTTCTAGAGCTTTACCTTACCAGGAGCTTTCTTTTTTGGTGGATCAAGTCATATAACTGCTTTCCAGGGGGGACTAAATCCAATTTCGCAATGAAGGAATTATGAATTCCCATTAACTTGAGCTGTGCTTTGCTTTTCTATTTGCTATAAAGTTGACAGATCAACTAAAACGTTTGTGGGGAGGAGAACTGGAGAGCACTTGTCCTCAG
Organism: Kiunga ballochi; assembly: GCA_037177335.1. Classification (NCBI taxonomy): domain Eukaryota; kingdom Metazoa; phylum Chordata; class Actinopteri; order Atheriniformes; family Pseudomugilidae; genus Kiunga; species Kiunga ballochi. The sequence goes on along the minus strand of JBAMIG010000013.1, from coordinate 18,427,731 downwards.
TTTCCATGGTCACATTGCATGTTAAGCCTATTTGCATAATCATGTCTGAATATCTTGTGTCATTATTTCATTCTATTGGCACATGTATTCCACAACTCATTTTCACTTAATGATGAACATTATTTTTATTCATAAACCAAATTCCATATTGCACGTAGCAAACTCAATGTATCCTGCTTTTGTTTACTTGTTGCATTATTATACTGCTAATAGTTCTGCCTTTTAGGGAAAAATGATTTGAAATACCTGCAGACATTGGTCTGCACAGTGAGAAAATTTTCAATAAATTCAGTCGTAGGAAGTCGTGCAGGAAACTTTGATGATCCCTATGAGCTCATAATACATAATAATTAGACTTAATAAAACGACTTGTTCCTAAATGCTGCTATTTTGTTAAAAAAAACACATGGGTTTTCTCCTTATTGAAATTATTCAGTAAGGAGAAAAGTCACATTCTCTTTGCCAACTCGTCACACACACGCATACACACACCGACAGGTCAATAGAGTTTCATGTCAGTTTTCAATGCTCAGGCAGTTTTACTCCTGAAACCAGTTATCCTGCTGTGGTGGTAAGTGAAACATAAGTGGTTGTAGCAGTAAATGGTAACAGGAAAATCCTTTTGTTGTGCTGGGTTTGAACAACTAGCACAAATCTTATAATGGTTATTTGGGAATTAATATGGATTGAGACATGACTCCCAAGATGGAAATTTGTGTTTCAGTACAATTGTGAGAAAAAATACTTTTTTCTTTATCTTTGTTGTTTTTTTTTTGTCTTCTTTCACAAGCAGTATTTCCATTAAAGTATTGCATAATTATTGAATATAGATAAAACCATTTAGGTTGTTAAAATAGCTTTTGTTTAATGTGGCAGTATAATATTGTGTAAAATTCCCACGTGTCCACTTACCGGCAGGTCGTAAGCAAAGGAAAAAACTGCAAATCAGCACTGTTGATGCACTATTGCTGTTAATGACAAGCACAAAGTCATTCCTGACTAATCATAATAGATCAATACTGGTTTATAGAAACATAAGACCTGGAATTTCTTTTCTATTAACTTGTATTTTAACTCGAGTCAAACACAAATGCACTAACTACTATGTTAAATGTCAACAAAGTCTTAATCCAATATAATAAATATAAGGATATTATATCACATTAACACTGACAGTATGTGGTGCCTGTGGAGTGAGCACCATGATTCGAAACTTTTTAAATAATTTCTAGATGAGCCTTGTCTATGCTGCTGCAATGTTTTCTGTCATCAACTGTAGAGCCAAGGCACAAAACGTACAGAGGAATGAGTGTGAGAGCACGTTGAGCAGCAGCTAATGAAGAAAATATATCAGTCAGGGACAAAAGACAATGTGAGAGGCAAGCAGTGAATCTGCCAATCAATGGTGGGATTATTTTTTTACATCCTCATAGAAAGAAGGGCAAGGCAATCAGGAGCAAGCAAGGCATACAGCACAGGTAAAACCCTGGGCCGACAGAGCACTGGACCACAGATATCAGCAGAATATGTGATGTATTCATTACCAGTAATGTACAGTATGTTGTAAAACACAACAAAGTGACCACTTCATATTTTGTACTTTCGGGAGGATATGAGATCAGTGTGGTTCAGTTCCTATAATTCCTTCTAAGAGTCTTTCTTCCTGTTAAATTAACTAGTAAAAACATCCTGCAGCTGACAAATATGAATAAAGCAGAAAAGAGACTTAAAGCATACCTTAGCATTTCGGTTTGAGCGACAGAAGAGCTGTTAACATTTGAGTCACCATAGCCTAATCAGCTGCAGTGAGCTCTGGTCATTTTGATTCACATCAAGGTTGAAGCATTTCAAAAAGTAAATTACTTTTCTATAAATTAACTGATTTACTCTCTGACATGCAGCAGACAACCACCCACTGCTCTAGTTTGGTGAAAAGGAGAAAGATGGCCAGTACCAAATGTTGCTTTGCCTTATTGTTCATTATTATGTAGCTGTATTATCTATTACTATGCATATCCTTTTTGTTTGTTTAAACAAAGTAAGCAATAACAATTATTCTAAGCTTAAAAATGTTTATTGGGTTGTGTAATAAACTGAATTTTATTATTAGCAAAACTACCAATAAAAAAAAACATTTTTTTACAATAACTTGCATCAGTGTTTCAACTGACCATGCACAGTTTCTGCCTGAATTAAAATGCTTGTGATGAGTGGCTGTTTCTGGTCACACCACAGGCTTTCCTTTCTTTATATCCATTGCAACCACAGATTCACTTGTATTTTGTTGCAGTAGAAGTTAGACATCCAAAAAAGGGACAACTATCATAGTTTAGCCCAAAACATCACTACAACGTGTCCTCGCTGATGTTGCAGGCTTGAAGATATTCACAGTTTGATAGTCACAGTTAGTGTATTTCAGAACTAGATACAAAATGTTTCTCTTTGTGAGCATCTGGTGGCTGAAAAGCAGCTTTCTGCAAGCTTCTATCCTGCATGGAGAGATTCTTGGGATTCAAGAGACGACACAACCATCAAATACTGCTCATAAGTAGAGGTGTATAAAGTAGAAATCAGAGAGGATGGATTGAAAAGTAGAAATCCTCCCCAGCAGCTACTTCAACCAGTTACCAAACTGGCTGAATTTAATGAACAAGTCATCTGCCAAGTAAACAAGCTTTTTAGTGAAAACATGTGTTGTAATGTACATCCAATAGTAGATCCAAAAACATTGCAGGACCTCTATTTTCTACTTATACTTTAAACACCTCTGCTCTTCTTACTTTTAGACATTTCCTCTTCTAATAAGATGGATTTGCCTGAAGAAAACTTTTAACAAAAAGTCTCTGTCTGAACAAACTGATTTGGTTTCTCAAACACGTTTTGTTCGCATTGGAAGCTTGTTTTTTTGTCCACACAGCATGGAAACTGTGATTTGCTTAAACTCCAACAATATCTTTAGTATTTTCCCTTTAATTAAGCTCACCAGGAAACATAATTATTAAACCTGAGTTAGATTGTTATTAGTGATCTAAGCAGATTCAACTAAAGATAAAACAAAAGCTTGATAGTGAAACCCTACATGAAGATTAACTAAACCCTGTGCACTTTCACAAATGTGCATTTTTAATGTATTTTTTAAAGTTTAATATATTTTTCAGTAAAATGATGTGTCTCCAGGTATCTGTTGTAGCCACTTGTTCAGTGTGGACGACACGGCCCCCAGTGCTCCGATCACCACGGGCACCACTGTTGCTTTCACCCTCCAGGCCTTATCCAGTTCTTCCTTGAGCCCTTGGTACCAATCAGCGGTTGGTGAGCCAATCCCAGCTGTCCACAGGCAGGGTACACCCTGGACAGGTTGCCAGTTCATCGCAGGGCAAACACAGAGAGACAAACAACCACACACACTCACTCACTCCTATGGGCAATTTATAAAACAGAAATGTTACCAGTTGAAGCTCACACCAAGGATCAAACCAGCAACCTTCTTGCTGTGAGGCCACTCTGTGAATAATAAGCCTCAGGTTTTTAATGTCAGGCTTCTAAAAACAACAGACCATAAATCAATTAACAAATAGAAATCAGGAAACTGAATACATTAATAAGCCAATGTGTAACCTTGTGGAGTCCACATTATGTCATAATAACTATATAAAATACATCTAAATATTGGTGTGTGTTAAGTTTTAATGTTTTGGTGTTAAAAAGAAATAAGTGATTTTCTTAATACATGCATGCAGGTTCATACACAATGTAGCCACTGTTGTACATTTGAACAGCTAATAAGAGTAAGTCATTACACCTCACTAAATGTTACGGGGTCAGACTGAATTTTAAGGCAGGCATTAAGAGGATTTACAGCTGTCAACACAAAGAGAGGGTTTTGAGATAGAACCATATATCACCACATTATAAAAGTCCTTATCCCCTGATATGTTGTTCATTATCTTCAAGATCAGTTTTAAAATGTCTGATGGATTCTTGTGCTTGTACCCTGTGAAGCACTTTGGTTTTCACTGAGTAGTGCAATGAACACAACTTTCTCACATGAGTATGAGACAACCAGTGGATGTGAGCATGTAAATAACATAAAAAAGTATTTATTATTACATATAAATTTTATTTAAATACACATAATTGTGTAAAAATACTAGTGCAGCATGTAGAAAAAAAATGCAGTCAGTAGCATGCTTACAAGCACACCCTGACTTGCTCAAACATGCTTTTACAAATCCACTTAAACTCAAATGCTACATAAGCATGCATACTCACAACTAGGAACACACTGTTCCACACTTATACACACACATGTGGGTACTTGGACTCTTTACACCCACCCACAAAGTTGATACCTGTCACCAACACATGAACCCCACTTCAAGCCCATCCACCTCCATTTGCCACAGACACATCACAAGTAGGGCAGTGAGGGATGGAAAAGTGGGCTGAAAGAGCCAGTGGGCTTAAAAAGAAATATACGGGTTAAAGATGTAAAGCAAAGGAGGAGGGATGAATAAAGGAGAAGCTGTTTAATGTTGGAGACCTGTGCGACCCAGCTTCTGCTCTTTCACAAACACAAGGATCATTGTTCCCCTAATACACCTACACAAAAATAAGGGCTTTAAACTACTGGTAAACTTTGAAAATCCTCTACTTCACAGCACCGTGTGTCAGCCCACATAGAACTAGTCTGTCAATAAAGAAAGGAAGCAACCAGAAAAAAAAACTGTGTTCTTGATAAAGTAATTTTCAAGATAGGATATCAGAATATCTGGCATGATGATTCTGTCAAGAATAGGTTTAAAGAAAGGCAGATTTTCTTCATCACTTTTAGGTAAAATAACGCTTTGATAAATAATACTTCAGTCAGGAACACTTCCTGTTGGTACTCCCTCCAAATCTTCAGGCTCAGCTGCTCCACCTGAGCCCATCGTCATCACCTGCTCTTTGCTCTTTTTAATCTCTCTCCAGTCTCTGCTTCCTTGCCAGATGGTCACCAGAGTTCCTCTGTGATAGTCAGCGTTCTTTCTTACCTCCAGATTCCTGCCAACTACGTCCCTGCCTTCTTGCCTTGCCTGTGTCTTGTCCAGATTTTGACCCCTGCTTGAAACGACCACAGATTTCTGCCTTCCCTTCTTGTCAGGCTCGGCCATGGGCTCCTCTGAACTCCCCCATCAAAACAAAATCATTGCTTCTAACCTACATCCAGGTCCTTAGAGATACCCCAATACAACTTCCTGAGTGGGGACTACATACATGTTATGTACGTATAGTATAGATTTCTCAAATTCTTGGCTAATGTACTTCATTAAGCTTAGGTCATACAGTTTAAACTATGAAGCTTTTTACACAGAAAGTGAAAATTATTGATCATTTTATATCAATGGAGCACATCAATGTAAAGTCAAGAGTTGAGCCTCATGTCTGTTTTGCAAAAATTATCCCAGCGGGCTTGTTTAAATGATAAGATTAGTGCCAAACCATAGCGGCTTGGAGCCAACAGTAATGCATAATGGGTAGGTAAAGGTTTGCTACCAGGAAACTACAATCAACTCCAATCCATCTTCTCAGCCAATAAGAGAGTTAATCATGCAAACATGTCAAGTTGCAGTTTGAACCATGAACTGTCTCTCTGTGAGCTTATGATGCTGATCATCATACAGCTTCCTCTATACAACTGCAGATCGTTTTTCCTTTGTCTTTGTACACAGAAGATTTTAGACATGTTAATGGCTTTGCAAAATAATTACTAAGGTTACAGATGATGGATGAATATTTTTAAAGAGATACATTCTCTTTTTATTTTCTCTGTTTTCACATTTGCTTCATTTGAAGTTGTATGACATTTGATTTCTGTGCATAAAACCGAGGTGTGAATAAATGTGTAAATAAACCTTGTGTAGCTTAACAAACAGCATTCTTATGTTACAAAGAAAAATTTAATAAATAAGCATTTAATAAACTTTCATTTTAATAAGGATAGACTATAAAAGACTATTAACGTTTGTGGAATAATTGGAAATATGGGATTTATTGAGTTTTTGGTAAGTTCCTTAATCTTTAAAGTTTCCTGACATTATTTTTCATATTTATTTAAACTTTTCCTGTTAATTCAGTTTTACACAGTGTTTCAGGTGATAATAGGAGTCTTTCTGAGAGCAGTGTTGCACATTCAGGCTTACCTCATTGATGAGAAACTGAAGCTGAAGAACAGCTGCTCCACTCTCATGCTGACAGTAGCAGTCCACTCCGGGTCGTCCCAGTCTGAGAGCATCACAGAGTCAAGGAAGTATACACAAGTGATATATAAATATTGTCACTCAGGCTTCAACAATAGGAAACTTAGTTTTATTTTCATATAAAAACAGACAAATTACCAGTACTTATCAAACATGTTAGACACCTTTAAGTCCATTATAAAAGTAAAAATAATCAGAAATAAGCATTTAAACCAGATTTTATCATTGGCAGGCTTCTTTGTTATTGAGGGTTCAGTCTAACATGTTTTCCCAAGATGTAAAAGCACTTTTTTTTAACAGAAAAACAATGCTCTATTAGTTTGTACAGAAGAAGCCACTTTTATCAGATTTCACATGCAACTTGTGCAAGACAAAGGTAGCAACCACAGGAAGTCCCGATGCACATCTTTCACAGCATGTGGAAATCAGCAGAATGAGGACATGACTTCACATAAAAACAAAGCCTGTTGGTTGTGACTCAGGACTAGTTATTCTGTTTCTGCAATGACTTAGCTCAGATTTCTGCAGCATGTTGCCAACATTGCTCACAATACATACACAAAAAAAACTGAAGTTAACCCTTTTCACCTTGTAAATTACAACAAAAGAAAGCAGTTTCTTTTTTTTATGATGATCTAATTATAGATCATATTTAAAAAATAAACTGCAGTTACAGCAGATGTCACAAACTGGTATCAGGCACATATGAACTGTACTGCTCTATTGCAAAACTTTGAGTATGATGTGACTGGTTAGCTAATCCTCCCATTCTGCCTGAAGGGATCTCTGTCAACCCCACTTAGCATCACTGGTTACCCATGACACCTTGCAAACAGCTCAGGGCAAGGTGATTGTGCGAGCCTCAATCAAATAAATGTTCAACTGGATGACAGCAAAAGATAGAAAAAATGACAAACAAACAAAATATAAATAAAAAAAATAACTTGTGATGAACAGGAGCACAAGAGGTTGCTTGTCTGGTTTTGTTGTTGCTTGCAGAAGAAAATTTATTTGCATTAATTTGTTTGTTGTTTTCAATATCAATGATATTTCTACATGCAAACAACTGCAGATGTATTCCCTCAATGTATAATATTATGTACCACACTTTGACTCAGATACCAATGATGTAATATTTTTGTACATGCTACAATACATTTTTCTGGCAGCATTAGTGAATTTTATGACAATTTCAAAAAACATGATGAGGAGCCAACCAGGTGCTGCAAGACTGACTTTTTAAATCTACACTGGCAGCTACCGAGTTTGCAGATGCACTGAACTGCTGGACTAGACTGCACATCTCTTGTTTGTTAGGGAGAAAAATCTAACTAGTCACTGCTCAGCCTGTAGTCTAATATTAAAGTTCAATTGAATTGAATGGAATTGAATTGAATTATACAAAATAAACTTTCAAATCTTGTTTACAAATAAATGACAAATTTAAATAGTCAGTTTTATTACTGAGGTGTTTTAAAAAACACATTTATATACAGACCATTGTCCGTTTTTAAGGTCAATTATATAACAGCCTGTGTAATGTATCTTAGTCAAATAATAGTGTAATGAGGCACCATACAGAAAAAAACAGACAGACAGACAGACATTAAACTAAGAATCGTGACCTTGACAAACTTAAGGTTTCTGTCAGACAGCTGCTTAAGGTGTGTTGCTTCTCGTCTCTGCTTGCTTCCAGTATGTGTGTGTTACCAACTGAAATTGCTTCGCAGCTGCGGTCCAGACAAGAGACCCTAAAGTAATGGTCAATGCAGCAAAAGGCACTAGTTCACACACAGAGAAATGCACACACATCCTATAGTCTCCATAGTCTATTCTCCTCACGTGTTCAAGTGGGAATGCACGACCACACAAGGCATGCTCGCAACTGTATGGATAAATGGTAAATCCCAAGCACAGAGCAAGTGATGCAGTGATGCATGCAGGCACTATTGCTAACAGCAAATGTTCTATTCATTTTTAGTTTAATAAAGGTACTTAATTTAGGTCTCTGTAGTGGAAATTCAAATTAGTTAATATTAAAGGTTAAGACTCAAGTCCATTAAATCAGAATTTAAAGAGGAGTGAGGATTAGTGTTAGCAGCAGGTTTTAAAGCTTTAGTACACTCTAGGATGGAAGATTTGAATTCTTACACATCTACATCTGCACTGTCTTTTATTCACTCTGTCTCGCCTTCATCGACTGAACCACATCGGTAGGAGGTGGGATACTGAACATTCAAGCTTTTTCAAAGAACACCAGGTTTTTTGTTCTCAAGCACCACCAAACAGCAAGGAAGTGTCTGTCTTTTGGTCTGTGTCAATATACTGAGCGCGATGAATCAGTCCTTCATCTAAAAGAGTCAATATGTATTTCTGTTTTGAATGCCCGCACTGCAGGCATCCTTAAACATTAAAGGCTAAAGTGAAAACAACCCAAAGGTTACAGCTACAGCAAGTTTGTTATATACAGGAAAAGACTGCATACATCTTACTTCTTTCAGGGACATCAGATTATGTAAATATTTCTTTGTTTTATTAGTCCTAATTTTGTCTACCTTTGCTTATCGTAAAAGCAAACCTAAAGAGAATATTAATGCATTAGCAGATGTGTAAGTAGATCAGTTGTGTTATCATACTGAAAACATTGCATCTAAAAAAAAAAAAA
>JBAMIG010000013.1:18392002-18404949 GCA_037177335.1 Kiunga ballochi | reverse complement strand
AAAAAAGCTTAGAATGTTGTATTTATTGACCACCTGCAAACGTGTTTCCAAATTGTAAAAGAAAAAAAGAGAAAACCCAATCTGAGCTAAGCTGTTTGTCAAATACCCAAATAGCAAGCCATCAGGAGATTTTCTGCTCCAAAGAATTAAGTGCAGCTAATACAAGATCCCGCTGTGTTACATGCTTGCACGGGTATGTGCCTGTCCAATCAAGAATCCCACTTAAAGCCACACATATTCTAGAAACAAAACACACACACACGCAAAGCAACTACAGACTGACACATCCAGTAGACACTCAAGATCCTTTCCTTTTCTCTCTCTCTGGGTAAGGTGCAATTTGACAACTGGAGCTATCGATTTAGCTGCCTGCAGGCTTTATATAGAATCAAGCACCATCATTACGACTCATAGCCAGGCCCAGCTTGCCTCTTTGCCTGCCATGATGCATCCCTACTTAAGCAGAGACATTTAGTGACAAAAGTGAAACTGAGGTGACAGTAGGAGCAGAAGAGCGTAAGATAATGATGACCATTGTAAACGCAGTTAAACGAAGGGGAATGGGAAGAAAGACAGATGTGAGTAGCAGGGATATTTTGGGAAAGAGCCAAAAATGGTAGAGGCAGTTTCAAATGATAAAATGAAGAGTGGAAGACTGTTATTGAAAAAAAATATCTATAGCAAGGGAAGTAACAGGGTGGAGGAAGCCTACAAAAGGAAAGCTGAAATGTGCTATTAAGGATGATTATTAGTTGTCCCGAAGTCCTGAAAAAGAAATGACATCAGTAAAAAAAAACAGGTTATATGGCTCAAAAACACATATTCCTGTTCGTTTATGCAGAAGCTTCCATAAAATTGCAGGATATTTTGAGCTTATGCAATGTTCTAATGTTTGTTAACATGCTTTATCATTCCTTTCTGAATATGCAAAAACAAATTAATATATCTTTATAATACCACTGAAATACAGCTCTGGGGCTTCTTGCACCTACAATCATTTTCATATGCAAATTTACCAACATAATCCTCACTGCATGGGGACTGACATTACGTGATGAGTGCATGCAAGATGTGTGAAATAGTGAGTATCAGCTTTCAGGAGCCAAGTTGTCATGTGTTTCTCACGTTGCTTGTGCATGACTCTTTTGATGGTTGTAATGCACTAAAACCAGAATAGTGAAAACGTCAGTCAGATCATATAGCATTACAGCATTTTTCATCTTCAATCACTATTTTTAATCATTACTTTTTAACCCATCATATTGTAACATTACTTGAATCCAAAATAATGTTTCCTATCAAGCTGTCTGGGTGTAAACGCTACACCGGTTAGCAGTAAAACTTGTGTGGTGCCCACAGGAAATAACAGGCATTATTAATGAGCAGCTGATGCAAAATGAACTCCTCTCCTTGCATGAAGGAGTTGACAAAAAGGCAAAGTCACAGTGATTCAGGTGAGTGCCAGAATGTGTGCGCTCTAGGCGAAAGCGTAATCTGCAAGACGAGTTCAATTTCTCTGCTGTTGTCCTGTTGGCATCACTCAACAGGAAGTCAGCCAGGTGTTGCAAAGCAGCTGATTGGCTGAGCAGTAAACATCCCTTGCACAAAGGGTGGGTGTGGAGGGGAGGACTACCATGCAAATACTTTTCATTCTCTTTTTAATGATCAGACATGTGGTGTCCACTTATTTTAAAATTGCCCATAAAGCTGTTCAACCCTGACTGCATGGACAACTCAAGGAAAACGGGTTAAACATGATTAGTGTTGACAGGCAATGTGTTCCAAATGAAAACATATGCATGTATGCATAAGTAAGCTACACTTACTGCAAAAGGGACATGTCAATTTCAATGTCAAATTTCTCTTGTCATTATTATCCTATATTATTCTATCTCTGCTTCCAGCATGTGCGCTCAAACGAAGTTTACAAAAGTCTACTTATTAAACCTGACAAAATGCCAGTTTAAAACAGGATGAGAAAAATTAATAGCTGCTCATTTAGATTTATTCCACCATATAACATGTTTTTACTTTGATTGTTGGGAGGAAGGTATAGTTATCATTATTTAATTTTTTCTTTTTTCCCAGCTTGAATGCAGACAATTTGAAGTGCAAAGTAAATCAATCTTGTTTGATAAGTTATTTATTTAACAAATTAAATACACAAATATGGGATGTAAACCACAAAAAAAAACATGCTTAATATCTGTGTAGAATAACAAATAATTCTAAAAAAATTTCTAATCTAACAAAAATGCCACACTGTAAAAACTGACCTCTAAGTAAAATTGAACATCTCAGATCAAGGATACATGTAGTTACTTTTTAAAGGTAGGATAATTGTTCTTACTTAGTTTGTTAAAAAGATTTTTAACTTGGGAATTCTTGACAAGCTAATTTTTGTTTTGTTGGCAGCTAGTTTACCTAATTTCAAGGAGCATTTGACCATTTTAAAATTTTGTTCTTGTTTTTTTAAGCCAGGTTTTTGCTGTGCATTAACTGTTTAAGAGCCACTGGTTCATAACAAAGTGATTTGGTAAAAATATATTTGCTAGTTTCACAAATATATTATTAAACTGAGGCGATCAAATCAGCTCGTGTAAAGATGCTGTGCTTCTGATTATTTTTCCTTTTTTAAAGGTGTTTATTTGAATTCATTTATGTTTTATATTGTTTATCCAAACTCAAAGAGAAATACTTAATCTGTTCTTTTAATACTGAAAATCCTTAAAATGAGACTTTACCGCAGTGTTTTCAGTAAATGTGAAGACATAAACGTGTTAAATGCTACTTCCTTGCATTACACAGGAATTTCTTGGGTATTTCCTTAGATCAGTTCAATAGTAAGCAAGGTCCATGTCAATTCTTACTGAGAATAACTTTATAGCTGTCAAAACTGTGTTTTTACTTCTGAGAATTGATCAGAATCAGCAGCATTCATGCTCTTATCAAGGCTATAAACTGCAATAGTGTTTCTGGGAGGAAAACAGCAGCGTCTCCATATGCACTGCAACTATTGCTGCTGTTTATGTTTTTCAGCAAGTGAAGGATCAGGAACCAACTTTGTATGTTCAGTTTCCTTTTCATTGTTGATTTTTATTCAGGAGGCTGTGTAACAACTGTAAAAACAATGTCATTCATTCTTTATAAATCTTAGACATTGGGTATAATGAAGCTGCCCTTACCTTCCTGAAGAGTGAGCATGCTTAGGTTACTAGGTCTGCATATTAAAAGCTGTTTTAAATGTTTTTGTTGTAAGCTGGTGACTGCATGGGGACCTAACATACATAAATAAACTAAACAGGTCACTATTTGGGCGTGAGTGCCACACATCTTCTCACCTCCCAGCTCATTGTCCGAATTGCTGTTTTCTTTGTTGCCAACAACTTTATCATCCAAGGATTTATACATTACAGCCTATAATAGGCTAAACCACTCTGTTTGTGTGAAGCAAATTGAGGAGCTTTTAGAGATGATCGTGTTGTGAAAGGTTTCGTTCTTAACACCTCAAAAGCTGCAAGCATGAACTTATCATTTAGATATTCCATAATGCATTTTTGTTTGATATCAAAGTGTTCCGCAGAGCTTAAAAAGTGCTTTTAAAAATCAGACACTGAGTGGAAGGAAATGGAAATGCAATCAGGCAGATGGGAGTGTACAACTGTGTCAGTGTTAACAATTTATCACAGATGCATGAACAAATTATACGCCAAAACATCACTTTATAATCAAAACTATGCCTTCCCAGGACAAATAATTTCCTTTTAGGATGTTTTGTTTCATCACATGCAGACTAAGACACCAATAATGATTTACCAATAAAGAGTTCATGCTGTCAATGTACATGTATAATTTTTGCCAGCTATTTACTGCACACATGTCCAATAGTGACACAGAATATTACTTGGCTTACACAGTTGTGATTGCTTGAGGCAGTCACCCAAACACTGCAGCCCTCCCACTCACATACTTTTTCAAACAACTATGTGTAACAAGGTTATACTGCTATGTGAACAGTCAGTACAGTCAGTCCCATGTGGAGGCCATGTGGATTTTTCATCAACTTGCATTGAAAAAACAGCAGTGACAGAAGCAGGGATCCTGAGGTTCTGGTAGAGAGGCCTGGTAAACCTTGGTGAAATTGAATGTTATTTATTTGAGTTTATCTACATGTAGGGGATCCAGACCCACTGGAACCCAAGTTCAGTCAGATGAGTCAATTTACTGGATTTGGAATATTGAATACATTGGTTCAAGATTGAATGTGTTTATATGTGACATGCTCTATTATACGTGCAAAATTATGGAGTGAAATGAAGACAGAATCTTTCATCAGACTGAGCAGGTTTATAACAGACATGAAAAGAATATGTTGCTCCAAAACCAATACATACACTTCAGCATTAGTGAAGCTTTCACAGATGTGCAAATTACCAAGGACATGGTCACCAGCACACCCCTCATTCCAGGCGTACTGAGTATAGTTCTACAAGGCTTCAAACCAGCAGGTTTTCAATGTTTCCCTGCTCCAGCTGATTCAAATAATGGGTCATTGCCCAGAATCTGATAGGCTGCTATATCCAATAAATTTTATTTAAGTATGCTGAGGCTGGAATACATGGAAAATCTGCTGGATTGCAGCGTCATAGGACTGAATGATAACACTACAGGTGCTGGCTTGTGAACTTTGTGCTGATAACAATCCAAATTGTCCTTTACTTCTTTGGCAGGAGGGTATGGTACCCGTGATTTCCAAAAGTAGTTTGAAATTTGGACTTGTCAGACCACAGCACATTTTTTTGCACTTTTAATCTGTTCATTAGAGATGAGCTCAGGCCATCAAAGAAGCTGCTGGTATTTCTACCTGTTGTCAATATAGTGGCTTTGGTTTTGCATGGTGGAATTTTAACTTGCATTTGTGAATGTGGCAACTTTTGTTTTTATATTTAAAATGTTAGTATTTGAATTCATTTTCAGACTTTAAAGTACTCTTAAGGGTTAAGTGGTTTGGCATCTCTGTACATATCAGACCTGTCTGAACTCTACACTCCATCAGATCAACCTGGTTGTCCCACAATCTAAACTTGAAACAGAGTAGACCAAGCTTCTTCAAAGCTAATCCTAATCAAGATCAAGCTGCCTCCACCACTCTGGAAACTTTAAAATCATGTCTTAAAAGAGAATTTTACAACGAAGCTTTTAATAAAGCATGAGAAATTTGTGCTTTAAACACAAGTCATTAGGAAACACGGCGATGTAAAGCTGTGAATCATCAGCATCACTGAGAAAATCCATGATAATAATTGTTAACAAATGTTTTTTTTAGTAGATACTATATAAAGTGGATGGGATTGGATTGACTTTCATTTGACTTGGGTGTTCATCATTTTATGTAGAGTAGTACAAAAAAACCTTTGATGTCAATGCAACTCATTTTTTAAGCTCACGGGTACATTTGGCAAAATTCAGACTTAATGGAAAATTAGGTACAAAAGTAGGAATAAACTGAATTATTATGTTATTCCATTAATGGATTTATCTTATCTGAAGGCACATGTATTTTTAAAGAAAATGCTGTGCTAAGATTGTGAAAGAGCAATTCTAGACCTGAACGCCACTGTCCTGCCTTTGCATGAAGGTTATACTCTCAGATTCAGATTCATTAAGGACCACATAACAAGTTGGTGGAAGCTTTCTTCCAGTACAGCCTGACAATGCTCACATCTCTGTGTCAGGACAAACACAATACAATACAAACAATAAATAAATACTGCCATTGGGAAAAAAAAATGTTTTTGAATCTCACTGATTTTGAAGTGAGGGACCTGTCGCGTCTGCCAGAAGGCATGAAAGTAAACAGAGAATATGCAGGGTGAGATGGATCAGAAGTGATTTTTACTGCTCGTTGTTTGATAAGTGTGTAATAAAGTGTGTCAGTGGATGGGAGGGTGTGGCCTGTGATTTTTGATGATTTGTCTATAATGCGTTGTAATTTTTTGCGTGAACGTTTCCAGATTTTCAAACCAAACTATTATAGATGAAGTGAAAAAGCTTTGAATGATGGCTGTGTAGAACTGGAGGAAGATGTTGTGCCTGACTCAGAATTTTTTAAGTTGTCGGAGAAAAAAATGATCTTTTATTTGTTTTTTGTAGATTTGATCTGAGTGTGGGTTTCCATTTTAGAGTATCAGTGATGTGTGTACCTAAGAATTTAAAAGAGTCTGTGAGGGTGATGGAGATCAGTGTTTTGTGAGTTGGTGAGTGGACTAATCACTAACAAGTAACAAACACCACTACAGAGAATAGGTCGCCCAAACAGTCACTTGGTGCCAAAACAATAATTTACATCTCAATACCACAAAAACACAGAAACTTATGATTAATTTATCTCGATTATTGTTGTGTCATCTGCATAAACTGAACTGTGAGTGGCTGTGAGGGTGTTTGTGTAAAGGGAGAAGAGCCAAGGTGAGAGAACACAACCCTGAGGGGCACCTGTGCTGAGGCTACCCATCCTGACTCTTTGTGTTCTCTCTGACAGGAAGTTATGGATCCAGTAGCAGAGAGTGCTATGTCCATACATTTATTGAAGAGCTTGACTGGGTTGATGGTGTAGCGGAACTAAAGTCAATGAATAGTATCCGGACGTAGGTATGTGGTAATTCCAGGTGCTGGTAAAACAGTGTGAAGTGTCAGCTTAACTGCATCTTCCACAGATCCCACCATCAACACAAGAAACTAATGCATCACTAGATGTAAATAAATATTGTGGCACTGTAGACATTTATTGAAATAATGCCACAGTAATTATGTGACATAATCAAAGCTAAAGGTGGACCCTGCAAAACATTAGTGCGTAGTGCTATTTTAATTTGGTGGGGCTGTGTTCAGTCCACTCTTAAAAGTAAAAGTTGATGCCCTACCTCCTAAACTCCTCCCTGAAATTTACATTGTAGTTCTCTCCTCTTTCATTCCAATTCTATTCTTTTACCCCCAATTTCGCTCCACCGCTTTTCATGTTCCTTTAAGTAACAGCTTTGAAACGTAAACTGTGTGGTTGACAAATGGTGAGTCACAATGTGGGAAGATAAATCAGCCCAACTCCGCAATGCTGCCAACAACCTCTTTCTCTCCTCCTCTCCTTGCAGGCGTCTTTGCGTTCACCCTTGTGTTCGCACATGTACACCTACACCAATCGCCTGCTTACACTCGGAGGCGAGTATTCTTTTCAAAGAGCCTACAACCTCTCCATCTCCTGCTATCCTCTCACTGGTAAACACACTAAGTCACAGAATATATCTTGCAAATGCGTGCACGGCTACAAATCCATGCAGCACTGAGCTTGTAACACTGTTTGCATGTTACAATCTATGAAGCTGCAGGCGGTATAACAAAAGAGATTAGAGTGCTGTTTAACTGAGGAATGAATCATTCACCCCAGAAACTACAAATGTTCTGAACAACCACAAACCACACATCCTGTTAAATGGAAGGAAATAAAAGGATATGAAAAAAAATCTAGTATCAAGGCATAAGGGGAAGGGTAATAATAAACCATAATGGAGGCAATTGCATTTTTTACATTAATATTAGCATAATAACAATTGGGCCATGTGATGGACTGGCGACCTGTCCAAGGTGTCCCCCACATCTCGCCCGATGACAGCTGGGATAGGCTTCAGTCCCCCCCATGACCCCGTTTGGGAATAAGCAGTGGAAAATGGATGGATGGATGGATCGATCTAATCCAGATTTTTACTCATACATTTGATTCTAACCATTACTTATTTTTAGCTCACTAGAATATTTTTCATCCTCATGCAAAGGTTAGTCCTTACATTAACAGAAACTACATTGCCCGTAAATTAAACATAACAGAAGTCTTTAGCAAGACAACCCTTGTAAAGGCAAAGTTCTGCAGGTGATGGTAAAGGACCATTTCCTTGTGTTTATCCCTTCTGGCTGATTTTTGGTCTCATTTGCATTTCCCCAGTGCCCTCACCAGTAAAGGCATCATGAGGCTTTTTCTGCACCCCACAGAAAGTGCACAGGTAGTGCAGCTCATCTAAGTTGTGCGCATAACATTGTGCGCTGTTGCAAAAAGGTTTGTTGTGTCTCACAGCAGTGTCAAAAGCATGGAGGTCATTAGAGGAGACAGGCCGGTATACCAGGAGATGTGGAGGAGGCCGGAGGAGGAAAACAACAAGGACAACAACATCAACAGGACCACTATCTGCTCTTTTGTGTAAAGAGAAACAGAGGGTAAAGTTGCCAGAGCCCTAAAAAATAACCTCCCGCAGGCAACAAATGTGCATGTTTTGGCTCAAACTGTCATAAATAGACTCCATAAGGGTCCTTTAAGGGTCCATGGTTCACAAGTGGGGCCTCTGCTTACAGCCTAACACCTTGCAGTCAAACTGGCATCTGCCAGACAACAGCAGGATTGACAAATTTGCCATTGGCACCCTGCACTCTTCACGGATGAGAGCAGGTTCCCACTGAGCAAATGTGACAGATGTGGGAAAATCTGGTGAGGAAGTGGAGAACAATCCTAAGAGTTGTGCCAAAAACACCCTGCAATATGACCAGTTTAGCAGTGGGTCAGTGACTGTCTGGGGAAACATATCTTTGGAGAACTTGTTAGCGAGGGACACTGATTGCCATTAGTTACCAGGATGAGGCCCTCAGACCTACTGTCAGATCATATGTTGATGCAGCGGGACCTGGGTTCCTTTCTAATGCATAACAATGATCTACCTAATGTGGCTGAAACTGGGCTGTCCCTTCCCCAGACCTGAATCTAACTGAACACCTGTAGAACCTTATGTTCTGTCCATTGATAACATGTTGCACCACTAACTGTACAGGTGTACAGGCGGATGACCTGATTGAAGTCTACACTGAGTTCCTTTAGATGTTCTGTTGTGTCATGAGGAGCATGTCTAGATGTTGTAGGATCACAAACATGCATGTGGAGGTCGTACACAGCAGTGAACCTCATTTTGAATTGGCTTGTGTAATTTGCACAGAAGCTGACACCCAGTGAACTTTCCATTTTTATTTAGAGTATAATTCTGAAAAAAGACTTGCAGGGTTAATAACTTAGTTTTCTATATCAGTCTTAGATTATTCTGCTGTAAAATAATGGCTGTGCATGTGGGAATGTTTTTTTACTTGAATATTCAAGTTATCAAAACATTAAAGTGGTTTTTAGCAGTCCATAAATCCACTAAAATAATAGAAATGAGAAATAAACTCTGGAAGACAGAATTACTGACACTAAAGAGCATCAAATGGCAAACATGTTGACAAATCATAGAATCGCTGCTACAAAAGGCTGTAAAGCTAAACCAACATCTTTCCCACTCAGAATTACCAAAACAATTTGTTGGGATTGAGTCCTGCTTTACATAAATAAGAAGTGTTCTGTACACTGTTCACACAAGAAATAGCCTGTTCTCTACTATAAGAATGCTAGCTTCTTGGCAAATCATCTTTCACATTTTTTTCCTTCTTGAAGATGAATTTATGCATGGATAACCACAGAGAAGCCTTTGATCATGATTGCTGCAGACATCCAGCATGACATGGGTTCTGTGAAGACTGAGACCACTAAGCCATAGAATTCTCTGGGACCCTTAAAAGCATTGCTTTGTATGGTAAATTCTAAGGAATACTATGTAAAATGTAGATTACCAACTTTTCCCATTCCTTTTACCGTCTCCCTTGATCTTATTTGCAAAGCTGAAATTGTTACTCTGCTTATTTTTGCACGTATTGAGTAAATAAAGCGAAATGAGTCACATTTAAGTCATATTGCTCACTGGCACATTGTTGACATGCATCATCTCTTTTTATTCTCTTTATTTCCACACCTGTTTCGCCTCTTTTTCTACCTTGTCTGTTTTTTTTGTTGTTTTTTTTCAATTTTATTTCTTTTGTACAGCTTTCTATCTTTAACCCTGGTCCTGCAGGTTCCTCTTATCCATCCATTGGATTTTTAAAAATCGTTGCCCTTTTTATTATCTTCAATCTACATCCAGCAACGAGAACCATCTATCAGTCAGAATGTGAGCTGTGAGAATCGCATATCTACATGTTACTTTGAGGTATAAGAAACATGGTTTCATAAAAAGTATACAATAATATATTTCAAAAAGGCATACCTGGAAGCTAATTGTTGTTTTTATAATGTGCAAACAGATCTGTTACAATTGTGTTAATAGTCTGTAATATTCAAAGGTGCTACGATGAGCTCAGTATCACTTATAATTTTATGATGTCTGGCAATCTGTTAGAGATGCTGCTGCTATTTGGATGCTTTATGCTTTGAATTGTACTTCAGTTGGCAGACAGTAAGACAAACACAAATACTGGCTTTTCTGTAATATGCATGATGCGGGAAATATTGAGAAGTTCACTCAGAATAATACCAGTCACCAATTAAATTGTTAAATCTGTGGATTCTTACTCTTACCCAATGACTCAAAACCTTTCAGTAAAGTACTGACTTACAAGTGGGATGAGTAAAAGAAGAGAAGTCAGTGTAATGTCCATTTATATAGGAACATGGGATAGTCAGATGCAACGGCTAAGTGCTCCACTCATATTGATAAAACTTTATTTATAAAGCACTTTTCATGCAAAACCAGCTTAAAGTGCTTTACATAATCAAAACAATTATGGATACACTTTAAGCCATGGATGTCTTGGGGGATGTGAAATTAAGATACAATTTCATGTTTGAGTTAAGGTTGAGTTGCAGTGACACAACAAGACTTGTATCTATGATAGTTCAAACAAAAATAGATTATTTTTATTATATGCTCACCACATTCATGAAAATTATTTTACAGGTAGCCATGGATGCATATAAACCCAACAAGTTCTGATAAACCTTTACTGCCTGGGTTGATGATCGAAGATCAGATTAGAGTTGGAAACCAAAGACATCAGGAAGTATTTGAAAAAGATAAAGGTCTGAAATATGATCGTATTACCACACAATTATCACCATACATGCACATAAGCCATATGTGTTTAGCAAAGTCCCACACATATATGTATTTACTAACCAATCAAATTTATCACACAAGAGGAGCCTCAAGTTTGTCATCTGGCATATTTTACATCAGTAACCACTAAAGCTGTTTGATAAAATTCAGTTCTCTGTTTAAATATTATCAGCCAAAAACTTTGTTTACATTTCAAAGCAACCATAGTTTCATTTATTCACTTCCCCCACATCCTCCACCTACTGATCTAGCAGTGCAGGTGAGGACACGTGGGTGAAGATCAGCAATTTGTACAAGCATTATGTGGGTGGCCTCAAGCTTCAGATCCACTGTGGTTTCCCAGAGGCCCAATGCTCACAAATATGCAGCCACTTGAGGGACCTAATAACTGCCTAATTGAATTTGCTGAGAAATGTGTTATTTTAGAGTCTAAGTCATCCAGGTCATGGTAATTATAATTCAGAGGCCTTTGTCCAACATTTTAGGGTTGCTTGAACTAAACATATTTCTGTTTAACTGGAATATAAAAGTAGATACGCATCACTTTACCCGATGGGAACCATTTCCATGGTGCAAATGGAAATGGATACTTCAGTCCTGACACTGATAGTCAGTCGGTTTTCTTATAAAATGAGGAACAGAACTAAAAGTTTGTGTGAGTTTTTAATTGGCAAAAACATTTAATATAACACTAATGGCATCTTAGAGATTCACCAAAAATGTATATTTTCAAAATGAACAACTGATTAAAGTAACAGGACAGTTTGCTGAGATTGACCTTAGATCATATCTTAGATATAAGCACAAATGTAGAAAAATGAATGATAGACAATAGTGCTGGTCTTCCAATGGCCTTCAAAAGATCAAACTGATACTGCTTCTTGTTGTGCATGTGACTTGTGGAACATGTCAGGTTCTGAAGGATCGGACACACGCGCTGGACAGAGTAGATGAAAACAATTAACTTTATTTGCCAAACTGAGACTAAAGGAAGGAAACTCACCAGTGGAACAAGACACTCTGACAGGGAAATGAAGAACACAACGAGCTTAAATACACAGGTGAGGGGAAAACACAGGTGAAACACATGAGGGTAATCAGGAGACCAGGAGGAGGAGACAAACGGGGGCGGGGCAGAGGATGGCTCAGGAAAATACACAGGGATAGTGGGATACACAGGGAAACCAAAACAGACCAGAAACAAGAAAAAACAGAACCAAGGAAAAAACTCAGGGCTAGAGACTGGAAACCTGACACAGGGGAGTGCGCACATCCTGCTATCACTTTAAATAGAATGAAGGAAACAGCTCATGGCCAAAACTAGTTTATTTAGCTAGTAACGGAGTAACGTACCATAAAGTAACAGTAACGTTGTTACTGTATTTCCAGAGTAATGCGATTGAGTATTTGTTATTGTTAAAAAGTAACATAGCTAGTAACGCTTTACTACATAATACTGATGTAACTGAGCTTCTCGTGGAAAACAATGACTTTTGTGTTTTATTTGACAACTTATATGATTGTTGCAGCTCGTATGAGCTGTACAGCTTAAATGTTTTGTTGCTAGCCTCTAAGAGGCCCAAGCGTGGCCTTCCTGCCTTAATAATGCTTCAAAGTATCATTTTCAGTGTTCACATTCACGCTTAGTGACATGATGCTTAAAGCATACTCAGTGTCAACCCCAACAAGTCCACTTCACACGTCTGTTAACGCTTAAATCTGATCAACCAATCATGTGCCACCAGATCAATGTATTCATGTAGACATGATGAAGACGACTTGCTGAAGATCAAACTGAGCATCAGAATGACGAATAATGGAGATTTAACCCCTTATGACCCCCATGTGGCATATATGATCCATACTGTTTCTGAGACATGTTGCATCACTTTATGGCAGAAACTTCACTCATAATGTTGTTGTTTACCACAT
>JBAMIG010000013.1:18379459-18391902 GCA_037177335.1 Kiunga ballochi | reverse complement strand
ATATAATCAGTGTTTCTTTCTTAATCATCAGTCCTCAGGCTTAGGACTCACTGCCGTACATATTTAAACCACACTTTAGCACACCTGGATCGGTAATAGAGCTGACAAAGAGCAAATTGAGAATGCTGATTTTTCTAAATCAGGTGTATTGTAGTATGAACGCATCTGAGACTTGCAGGCCATTAAGTCTCAAGGTCCTGAATTAAGAAACACTGATTTTCTAGCAGATACATTTATATGACAACCAAAAGGGAATATCTTTCGTTATTGATAAATATAAACACATAAAAGCACAAAGTCCTTCATTTCTATTTGCAATTTGCTTCCCATTCTCCTGCGACAAACAATGCATGTATACAACAATGAGCTGTCACATAATGAATCCCCATCTCTTATTGATTAGTGTGGGTCCTCTTAGATAGTCATTTGGGGATTTTAGAGGGTGGGTGAATTGTCTTGAAACCCTTTCTAAGCTGTTGTTGTGGATCCATTGTTGCCCCGCTGGGTGAGGACTGTTTTTGCTCTATTAAATAACTCGGTATTTTTTAAGAACAAGTTACAGCAAAGAGTCCACCAACTCTTCCACTGCTGTTAACATCAATGTGTATTGTATAAAATACATGTGACAAAAAGAACTTCTGAATCTAAAGTACTAGTGTTAGGTTAAAGGTGACAAATATCAACCACAAAATGTTACAAGCTGATAAGCAGCAACCTGCAGTCATACCGAGGGTCCACGCTGTGCTTTAAGGTATTTCAGGTAAGGTATTTCAACACCTGTGTCCTACTTCAGGGCTTCATTTCATAATGCTAGCTGTTCACATGACAAAGTTGATTATTTATTGCTTATTTAAGATATAAGCAGCGGGGGAGACCACCTGATTTTACTTTGGACCGAACACTTCCTTTTTGCTTTAAATTAGTCCACTTTGAAAACATAGTAAAACAGCAAACCACATTAATATACATTTATTTGAATCAAATAGAATCTGATCTGCATTACAGAATAAATGCAACCATAGAAGCACTCAGTATGCAGACTTCTGCAAAGCCATATAATTTATATTTATGTTTTTAGTATTTTCCCATTGATTGTGAGCATTATCTTTAAAATAAAATGTCTAATGGCAAAGTTATCCCAACCTCCCAGTGGTAAAGATTCCTTTTGGAAAAAAAAAAACCTGGATCTGGTCAGTGATCAAAATCACTCCCCAAATGTAATCACTTGTTCTTTATTCTGAAAAATTAATTTAAAATCCATCCATATCTTCTGTTTCTTTCAGACAGACACAGAAAACAGAAAAAAATCCAAACCTCATTGTTGGTGGGAGAAAGTTTAAAGAAGGAAAATTGTGAAGAGCCATCTCAGATTTGTTCAAATTTAATGCAGACACAATTTCACAGGCACATCTTCAACTTTAAATGCCCACAGTTTTCTGCATGGGATCACTAGGCACAGAGAGAAGATGCGGGACAACTCTTCTATCCTATCTGTCACACACCCTCCAAAGTCAGATCTTCCATTTATTGAGCCATTTACTCCTCATACTTTCTCTGCCTAAGATACAGTGAGCATTATGTAATGTGTTTACACAGAGCAACTCAGTGCCAAGGCAAGCTCAGTCTGCAGACATGCCCACACCTCCACCATCACGTGGAGTAAACAAGTCCCAGCATGTCAGATTAGAGCATTCAAAAGGGCATGGAATCTGGTCCAATAATATACCCAATTAATGACTTAAAATGACATGTTTCATTGCAATTGGCAGCTCTGTCAATTGAATTTGCAGAATTTTGTTTTAGTTTGTGATGATTACAGCATAACCTCCATCATGCAGCTTATCTTGCAAAATTGCCACAAATAAACAAATGTGCTACTCTGTGATAGTGAGAAACGAGATGGCGGGGGGTTCTTCTTTGACATAAAATCATTTTAATTAAGATGAGTAGACAGAAGAGTGGCTCACTACCAAGATAACACTCTTCAGTGTGTGTTACTCTCAAGAGCAGGAAGTTGACAACATGTTTTCTTCTGTGCAATGTGACTGATAATGCACGTTCATTTTACATTCCAGCTGTTTCAGATGAGCCACACAACAGCTTAGATTTTATTTGAGGTGTAAGTTTCCAACTATGCCATAAAGCCTGTGTTATCAATGCATTTGACACATATGTGGACACACAGAGAGAGGTAAAGCTGCTACTGGTCTGCTTATGTGCTGTTCATGCTGACCTTCTGTGTTAACATGGTGTAATAGTTATCTGATTGTTGGCATGGGTAAAATAGCAGAAAACACAGCACGGGTCAGTGAATCACTAGCAGCTACTTTATCCACCACTTGCCTTTTTGATTATTTGACTTTTTACTCTTGCTAAAGACACAGTGAAGTGATCGCTGAAGCTTTTAGTGACCTTTCCGTTGTAAAGGTTTAGAAACAAACTTTAAATATCACAAAAAAGGAAAGGTTAACCCACCTTGTCTTCTTTATGGGGCATGACAAACTTCCATCCTTGGTGGGGAAAATATTTATATTTTTTTTTTATTATTTTTTTTAATTAAAAAATATTTGTATATTTTGTGGCCTACTTTATTTTTGAAGACTGTCTACATTATGAAGCATTTTTTTTATACATCTTTTCAACACATCAGATGTTTGATCAGTCTCATATTTGTTCTGTAAAGTGATGCAAGTGTGCAAATATCTGATTGGTGCTTACATCAAATGATAATAATGATAGCATAAAGCCAAATAAATTGCTGTCTTCTGCTACAGTCTTTCTGCACTTCAAATATATAATCCTTTAAAATAACTTTTTCCATCAGCCAACCCTGACAAGTGTGCTATGCAGTCTTCCAACACCCCATATTTATAATCTCTATGTGTCTTTGCTTTTGTCTTGATAGCAGATATACATGTCCATACACCTGATGTGGCCTTGGCTATTCTTTCTCTCTGCAATTTATATGTCAAGTTTTATCTCTGCTGCCTGCATCTTAGACTGATGACTGGCAATCACCAGTGAATGTAAAATCCATGTAACAACGGTGAAGCTAATAAGTATTAGGTTTTACTGTATATATACATTTTAATAAAACAGATTTTTGTTTTGACTAATTTATTACAACACAAAATATATTGGGGTGTACCTTAATGATTGCAGAGAAATATGCTGTAGCATGGAGTAGCACCAAACATACAGTCAGATATTTTTAGCTCAATTAAAAAAGATATACTGGCATAATACGGAGATAACATTTAAAAAAAAGAAGCAACAAAGGCACCCCTACAGTGGATTTGACGCCTCCTCTGGTCATATAGCCTGATTGTTCAAAATTAATGTTCTGGCTCAAATGTTAGCTGGTAACCGTAGCGACAGAAACTCAGGTCATATAAGCATTGAATTTTTATTTACGCAAATGCTTCAGGAGTTACGATACTGAAACTTCTGTTAAAAATGTGTTAAACTTCTATGACGTATTTCTGAATCCTAACTGGATGAACGTAGTGCAACATCCTGCAGTGTACTGTATTGGAAAATAAATAGGTGATGAGTTCTATCTCTTTACTTTTTTTTAATTGTTGAGAAATGTTATATGGTTCAGGAGTTATATTTGTAAGAAGTGTAAATGTGAATGTAACATCCTGTCTGTGGCAACAGATCTGTTTTAGGAGCTACGACTACAACGTATGATTGTACGTGTGCGTAAAGTGTTGTGGAACAGCACACTTTATTTTCTGTAGTGCGCACCATCGTGGGTAAGAGGTGTATCAAATTAAACACTGGAGTTTACGGTAGTGATATACTTGAGTGGGATTATTGGACCACGTGCCAAAAGGATTATTTAAACAAATAAATTTCCCACTCATCCTTCATGAAACCTTGGACTTTCATGAAGCTATATCACACCAAAAGGTGAAGCAGGATCTTCCTCAGATTGGTCGAAAAAATAGTTTAAAATCTTAACGAAATGACTTTACTTTGGATGGAAGCATCTGCCAAATGCCTGTAGATTAGACTTTATACTCATATCAATACAAATTAGTCCTTTCTGTAGTATTGTTTGCCGCCATTATTCAGAAAGTGCTGGAAAATCCCTTTTTTTTGTTATGTCAGCATGATGGTGTTGATTCAGTGTGCAAAGTGTCCATTGTATCACACTAGATATTTTGCTAATTTTAGGGCAGCATCTGGGTACTTACAGTGACTTTTTGGCTTAAATGTCAATGTAAATGCACTACTCACTTAAACATAGTGTGCAAAGTGGTGTTAGTCGCTGATTGAGACACACCCAGAATGTGTGTGTGAAGACTGGAACAGACAAAGAGCTGTATCATTACCCATAGCAGTCCCTATGTTTAATAAAGCCTTTTTCCTTCAGCGCATTACCCATTACCCCGTTACCGCGTGTTCCACTATGTCTTTTAATCAATGGAGTTAACCCAGGAGCTAAAAGCTTGTTTCGACCTGGAGAAGATGGATCTCTACTGTCTCTCCGGACCACGGTTGGGTAAAAAAAAAACAGTAAGAGTTAACACAGGGGACTTTAAATGAATGAGCCTTTTTTGTCATTAAGCCTGCGTCCTAGCACAGTAAAAATATCAGTACAACCCAATCCAAGATTACACAAATAGAACCACAATAACAACAGGATGACTATCGATGCACCAACAGCGCATCCTTTCGCAGTAAAGGGATCACATCTTTGTTTCCTTGAAAGAAAATTTTGCATCACCCTCTGGACACACACAAGCGGTCAGAAAGCACTTGCCATCCAAAATTATACTTTTTATCGCTTAACATAACATTGAGCAGTCATCTCACTTCCCCCTGCTGATTAAGCCTAATATAACAGCCGTGGTCGATCAAGCGACAGATTCAATGGGAAGAGCGAGTGACCTTGAGGGCATATATGAATGAGTGTGTGTGTGCATGAGAGAAGCATGTCAGATGGTCGTTTTTACTATCCTTTACACACACACACACAGCCTACACACAATTACATATGTATTTCAAGAGATTTCATAAAGAAATATTTTATAACCAATAAGCTGATAAATATTTTCAATCAGAACTAAAAATCTATCTCACATCTACATTTTGCACATTATCAATAAGCCGTTATTGGATTCTGAATTGATATTGGTGTTAAAATGTGCTCAGCAATGCTATTATTAGGGAGTTGACCTTTCATGCAATGACTCATCGCCCCCATCAGAGTAGACAAATGAGAATAATAAGAATGGGTGTTAAATAAACCCACTACATATTGACTAGATCATGATACGAGTTACAAAGAACACCTGCCTTACTTTCTGCAAAGTTGTATAATCTTAATTTGAATGCATCCAGTTCTA
The DNA here is from genome assembly GCA_037177335.1 of Kiunga ballochi. Lineage (NCBI taxonomy): Eukaryota > Metazoa > Chordata > Actinopteri > Atheriniformes > Pseudomugilidae > Kiunga > Kiunga ballochi. The sequence continues at coordinate 18,386,545 of JBAMIG010000013.1, read as the reverse complement.
ATATTATTTTGTTGAACTGATTGTTAAAGGTCCCATAATATCATCTTTTTTAAACAATGTCATTAAGGTGACACAAGTCCAATGTTTTCAATGTGTATCACCCCAAACTCAGCTTTGGTTTTTAATTTTATCGATTTCAAGAGTTGTGAGTTTGACTGAAAGAGTTGTTTCTGAACTTTTTAATATTAAAGAGCAGTGCCTGTCCTTGTCTACTCCACACAGGGAGAGAATAATTTACCTTTCCCCCATTTCACTTCTTGATCTTTAACCTGAATTGTGGCTGAGATGTGCCAGTATCTACAACTAGGCCATTTTTTGTTTATAAAGTGCGTGAAAGGGATTCTTCCTTTTCCAACAAAAACATGACTCAAGTTTTGGATATTTTTTTCTGGATGCTGGAAAGACATGTTGGGAATCATTGTTCTATACTATATGATACAGCAGAAACAACATGAACACATTATAATTGCTTTTAGACATAATAGCTTTTATATTTCAGTGGCAATTATGGCTGGTAATATCCCTGGATTGCAGTTGTTGCATGTCCATGAATTAGTGAAACCAGGTATAAAACTCGTGAAATGATGTGTATCCAAAGCTATCAAGAGCAGCACAAGTTGCATTTTAACTAGCTTCACTGGCATATGCACCATATTTGTTGGCTGCAGTGAGGAAGCAGTTTTATGTCTTTTGTTTGTATTGTAATAATATTCCCAAATCTTCCTCCTGTCAGTGTTTGTATTTCTGCCCTGAGCCGTAGCTTTTTATTTTATTTGTGCAAAATCTCTTTAGCTGCAGAATTATCGACCACCGGCATATTTTTTCTACTTATCTACTGTGACGCTGCCTCCTTCCCTCTGCTGCTACATACTATTCCTTTAGTAAGTTCAGTCAGTAGGTAACATCAATATTAAACCACACACCAGAAGACCGAGCTTGAAACAGCAAAACATTTTCCATAGATTGCATGGGATATTTCATGCTGATAATGGATTTATTATTTATTTGCCATATTTCCCATAGTGCATTTTGTGTTATTTACATCTGGCAAACATCGAACACTTGATTCCAGCTAATGAAAGCCCTGCATAATTTTGTTTCATGGTTTGTACTAAGTTGCCAATACAAAGCCAAATGTCAAGGTTGTCAATAACTGTTTAAGTAAGTCATCACACTAACTGGTAAGAATACAGACAGTGAACTGGCTGTGCATGGGAGTAAAAGCCTCGCTGCACTGAATGGAAAGTTTAGGTCTCCTGCATAGCTGGGAACAACCACACCCATCTGCATGGATCAGTTCAACTGATCAAGAGGAGGCAAAGGAATCATCATCAGCAAAATTATATAGCAAACCAAAAAGTACAAGAAACTAAAGAGCCAAAGACCAGGAGGAGTTAAATAAAATGGGTCTTAGACATATTTGCTGAATGAAATAAATGTGTTATTTATAGTCAGTGCAACAAATGGGCCACAAAAAAAGAACATTTCTTTACCTTCTGGTGCAGTTGTGTTGATTTCCAATATAAAATTCCCATGATTAATCACTTAATGTACACACATATAATTTTCTGCTTTTGTTGGCATAAATTACTTGGAGCATGTTAAAACTACCAAACATTCACATAATTTCAGGGATGTTAACCTGTAGTTCAGGTAGTTCAGCTACTTGATGTCATTTTTGTTACATCAAACTGTAACAAAATAATAATAATAATATTAATAATAATTATTGTTATTGTTATTGTTGTTGTTATTATTATTATTATTATTATTATTAGGACCAATTCTTTTTGGATGAATGGTTAAATGTGTAAATTTCCATACTATTTACAGTTTAGTGTCAGTATCAGAGTAAAAAAAATTGCAACCTTATATTACTTTACATATTTTAAACATTTAATATTTAGAATTATTACAAATCAGCATCATGCTGTGCCTGAAATAAGATGTTATTGTCACTAATTGATTCCATGAAATACTATTGACTACCAAAGGGAAAATACATCAATGAATATTCTATTCATATTGAAAAGAAATTGATATACTCATCTTATTTTTAACTCTATCCAGGAGTAGAGCTATTAATTTCCTTATCCCAAACTCTGCAAGGAATAGAGCACTGTCTGTGTTAATGAATCTCCTAATACTGCTGCCTCATCTCTTTTTTTGCCTGACTATTGAAGCAGCACTTTTGCTAGCTCACCTTTAGTGTCACTAAAAAGAGCCATTGCTCTAGTTTACAAATAGACGGCTGCAAATCCTATTAAGTGTAATCCACTCAAGACCCACTGAGACTCAACATTGCACATGTCCTGCTGTTTTTATGCGTGCATGCGACTATATCTATGGCAATTTGTTGCTAATTAGCTTGAGTTTGGACACAAACTCTATAGTATTAGCAGTGAAAAAAAGAAAAAAAAAAAAGAGTAAACACAGCATGGTGTGTGTAACATCCAACACACTTGACAAGGGTAGCATCTGGTCACCGCTTCTGCAGAGGCAGGGCTAAACATAAGATTGTCATGTTTTTTTTTTACCCAGTAGCATGCTGTGACAATGATGAATCATTAAGACTGTTTGATGGTTGTGTTTGTCTAACTGCATTCCAGTGTACTTTTGTTTTTGCATACTTTGTATAATGATAGCTTCATAATAAACTCCAGATTTGTGTGTGCATGCAAAGAGACCTCCAATTCCATACTTATGCTCCACTGGTCAAATTAAGTCTACTAATTACTTGCTGCTGGTCATCGCACCGAATGTGACTGTTGAAAGGATCTGTTATTAAATATAGAGCTTTACTCACTTTTTGGGGTAAATAAATAAGCAGAGGTAGCTAACTTAGATTGCACTGCATTGCCAACCATTTCTCCAAAGGTTGATTTACTGAACTCTTACCACACTGAGAAGTGTCATAACCTATAAAATTAGATTAGCCTATAAAGTTATCCATCATTGTTTACACACAGTTACTAGATTATGAGGAAACTTAATTAAAAAAAAACACGTTTATAAATGAATAAATAAAAATAGCAATAATTTCTGGTAAAACCAGCCGTGGGACGGTTCTACATGAACTATTTTTACATTTGATATAATAATGAACCAGCTGCAATAGCTTGCATTTTGTAACGTGGGTTAAACTAATATTGAGACGTTATTTTGTACCACAGTTATACTTCGTATAACTGTGGTACAAAATGAAAACACTTCAACTGACAAAATGAAAAGTTGTCCTTCTGCAACATATAAAATCCTTTTTTTTAATCAATATTTGTATTTATTTTTTCTCAATTCCCTATTGGATCTTGTTGTAATTTTGAGACGTGTGAATGTCTTCATTTTGTATATCCTGAATTATGTTGGGAGGATTTGTTACGGAGTTCATATGTCTGTTTTTCTCTTACTCTTCAACATCTTTGTGCAAACTTTTAATGTATGTAAAGATTTTACATTTGTGCATATAAATAAATATAAAATATTAAAAATAAAATAATTATTAATTAAAATAAATTTATTCAGAATTCAAATTGTATGCACCCCACACCTTTGTGTCTGTGCAATCTGGTTGTCACTGAATTTGGTAGTTATTGGTGCTGAATTGACAAATTCATTAAAGGTAATTGACCTTTGTCACATAAAAACCAGACACCCTCTTTGTGTCCTTTCCTGCTCTACCAATCTTTTCTATTTTTGTCTCTCTACCTACCTCAGTCCCCCCCCCCTCTGATCTTATTGACTGTCATGAGAAGTGACTGTCTATCAGACTCTGGGCAATTCTATTACTCAAGCCCTTTATTGAAACTGCATTCACTTTTTCAGTGCCAACACACAAAGCCATCAGACAGGAGACGACCATATAAGCGTGCTCACATGGTGAGAAAGGCAGACAGCAAATAGATGCGTGCTCAGCAAGCAGACACACAGGTTTAGGCAGAGGAACACAAAGAAACATGTAAATGCACACATTGGCACACTTGCCAAGCTCCTTCTCTATTCTATTTGTTCTCAATAAACTAAATCTCAGCATATGTTGGTTGTCGTGCCCCAGGCAGAGGGAGGAGTGTCTTAGGAGCCCACTGCAGAGAGCCTTGTTGCCAACCCACTGCACCAACCCCGATGACATTGTTGCTATGCTCTATTCACCAGAGCAGGACCAGTCCTGCTGTGACTGACTCAGCTATTCACATTAAATATGTCACAAAGATAGCAAGTATGAATATTACTGTCAAAAAAGAAATAGGTGTTTGAGTCAAACAGTTGTTATGCTCCTGTACCTTAGTGACAATGTTTGTGTTTCTGTGAATCATTGTTATATAACGATTGGATGCGAAATTTTTCATAGATAAACGGAAGTAGCACAATAGCTAAATGTGGCTACAGAACAATGATGCCAGTGAGTGATAGCTACCACAATACCAGTGAGTTCCCAAACAACACCTATAAACATTAATGTCATCTGCAACCTCTCTGTTTTTCCACGGGTATATAAATACTTGCCAAGAGTATATTTAGCATCTTATTAACATAATTATTCAGATCCTTCCCTCATTAATTACTTAAAGTAGCATTGGCAGCCTCCAGACTTCTCTGATCCAGGAAACTTGACAGCTTTTTATGTGGATCATTTACCTATTCTTTGAAGCAGAAACTCAATCAGGGTGATCTGAAAGCATCATGTCTGTGACATTTTCCTGATGCTGATCTACTGGATTCAGACCCAAACTTAGTCTGGGTCATTCCAGGATTGTTACAGATACTTCTAACCTTCTACTGGGCTAAAGGGCTTTGACACTATGAGTGTCCTATCAGCCCCCTTTACAGAAAATATTAAATATTTGCAGAATAGGTTGGGCATTGATTTTCTTGTTTTTTAGGGGGTTTTTTTGGCAACTGTGGTCATATCAATCAGTTGTCCAATCATAGGATATTCCTACTTGTATTATGATGTGTCTTTTAAGCAAATATATAGCTGGTGATCTTATAACATTGAAATCTGTCCCCCGTACCACAAAGACCAGATGGATGGAGTCCAAGACCCACATCCAATTCTAGCTATACAAAAAAAAAATTGACGCAGAACATTCAAGAAAATGTCCCTTGTATAATGTGCATTTATAGAAAGGAAAGAAAGAAGCAACAATGCTATTTGTTGTTTTACATAATTGCATTACATTGTGGGCAGGATGGCACTGGAATTCTGGAAACTAATGCTCAGAGAATAAATGAGAAAAAGCTGGGGTCAAATGTCAAAGATTGGATCGTAAAAGGCATTGGCACACTGACATAAGAAGACTTAAAAGTAGTTGGAGACATGAGTATTTTTTTTACAGAGATAGACTTTAAAGCAGTATGCCTAATATGTAAGCAGAAAGTTGTTGTTTTAAATTAGTATAATCAACACTATGAAACACAGGATTCTGATAATTTGTCAAAGTACACAGGAGAGGAGTGAAAGGTGAAGGCTCCAGACTTGCTATCAAAGCTCACCTACTCTATCCTCCAGTCATCAACTATACAAGTAAGTGCCACATATGCAAGTTATCAAATTAGCTCCATCATCCTCAGAAGTGGACATGCCGACATTTTGCATCGGTTGCAGTTTACTGAATTCAATATCCTGAAACAAATATTTTAGTTTTGGTCTACGACTATCCACCCAAAGTCATTTATGGCCCTCCAATGTAAAGAATTTGGACACCCCTGATGTAGATGAAAGCTACATTATATGGTAAATAGTCAAAGGACAGTCGCAGTACCACTATGTCAACTTATTGTAAGCCCAGGTTATGCCTAAGTAACATGTATGGAAGAAGGCACCAGGTATGGCATTCATGGAATATTCAAGCCATGTGGCTGAAATACTGGACAGAGAAAGCCAAACAAAATGATAGTTTCAGACCAATAAAAAGAAACATTCATATGGAAAGCATTTACGATAGCGACATCAACATGAAGAAGCTTAAAAAAGTAACCACAGCCTGAAAGGGAAAGGCCTAAGAAGTGAAAAGTAATTAGAATTGTTTTAGCTGTGTTAAGCAAAAAATAACTGGCTCCACAACCCTCAGACTGGAGGAGATGTATGGGATCACGGTAAAAGCATCTGAGATCTCTAGTCAGAGGAAAGCAGCATTTAAAAAAGCTAAGATGTTGCAAAGATCCCACAAACACCAGCTTCTTATAGAGGAACCAAGCTTGAAAGGATGATCGCCCACATGAAGCCAAGTGTGGGCTTTTTTTTTCTTTTTGTTTGTTTTAATATCGATCACCCTTGTGCCTATACTGTCTACGTATACCCATAGGAACTGTTAGGGTGATCGTTCTATACACCCCAGTCTGGAAAAAGTTACCTCGCACAGAGCCTGTGCACAACACATTCAAACATAGTCAATAAATAATGGCAATAAATGTTTAACTCTTAGCCCCTGGAGGTTAAAGCGGTTTAACAAGAACAAAATAGGCCACAAACAAAGTGGAGAATTATTTTAAAATAAGCAAAATAATTATAATGAAGAAAACTATTGACAAAAGCTAATAAGCAGGAGTTGAAACTCCTGCGAGGAATGAAAATGGGTGTGAAGGACAGAGAAAGAATGAATTGAATAAATATAAGAGAACATTATAAAAATAATCTCCAAGCAGAAGAATATAGTGGGTGAGGCAGAATGAGAACATCACAAAAGAAGAGTTTGTGTATGTGTGACCAAGCAATTGAGAGAGAGACAGAGTTAAAGTCAGTGACAGGCCACGTAGGAGTTGAGAGGGGTGTGTGCAGCATGTCAATACAAATGCTCAGTCACAGAAGACTTTCCTTCTGCCTGAAATCACAGCCTTAATCCCCAGTCAGGTGTAAAAGCATGTGAAAAATCATTAAGTGATAGAAAATGACAAGCACTTTTTTTCATTACCATGATTGAGAATGTTGTGTAATGAAGCCACATTTTTAACTCGTGTGTTATTCTTGTGTTCATCAACATCACTATTCATTTTCACAGTTAAGCTCCATTATCTGCTTTTTTTTTTAAATCCTAAAACATTACACCTTCTTCTGTCTCTATGTCCTCTTTCAGTTTCTGTCAGCGCTCA
>JBAMIG010000013.1:18348629-18360995 GCA_037177335.1 Kiunga ballochi | reverse complement strand
ATAGATAGATAGATAGATAGATAGATAGATAGATAGATAGATAGATAGATAGATAGATAGATAGATAGATAGATGACTTCCTGTGTGAACCCCTGATCTGCCAAACCAGATGGAGATGCAGCTGGTCAGAAACACTCTCTATGGTATAATGTGGTGAGGATAGGATAGATGTGTGTTTCTCATCCACCACAAGAACTGCAAGTGCTGCTCAGCATATTTGACCGGAGATCAGGTCTGTAATGTGCACCCCAAGAAGTTTGGTACTGCTAATCACCCCCACAGTTCTACCTTTAATCAGAGGCAATGTAACTAATAATGAACTTTAAAAACAACAAAGGGCTGCATGGTGATCTCTCAAAGAGGAGCGTGGAATTAGCACGTTCACCCCATTTTAGTGTAGGTTTTCTCTGGGAAATCTGGATTCCTCCCACCATCCAAAGGCATGCATGTTAGGTTGATTGGTCATTTGAAATAGTCTCTAGGAGCGAATGTGTCTGTAACTAGTTGTTTGTCTGGTGGTCTGTCTCTCTGTATTAGCTCCTGTGATGGACTGGCGACCTGCTTCTTGCCCAGTGATTGCTGGAATAGGCTTCAGCTACGTGTGACCCTGAACCAGATGAAGCAGTACGGAAAATGGATGCATGGATGGAAAAACAACAAAGTTGATCAAAGTGCCACAATATGCAGAGTTAAGACTAAATAGAGTAAATAACATATACGAGGACAGTTAAAATGTAAAACAATCCCAATCAACTAAATTAAATCAGATTAAAATCTGATTAAAATGTCAACTTTTCATTATGTACCAGCATGAATAGATGGGTTTTCAGCAGAGATATTAAACAGATACAGAGGAGGCTTGTGTACAATGTAAAGGCAGCTCATTCCAGTTTAGGTGCTACCTCAAACACCTGATCCCCTCTGAGCTTCTGCTTTTGATGATTAGCAGTGAGGGACTGCTTGAATCTTCCTTAAGTTGATGATTTGTTCCTCAGTCTTTTTAACATTCAGAACCAGATTGTTTTCCCAGCACCAGTTCACCAGTCACTTCCCCCTCTCTATGTGAAACAGGTTGATGCTGTCCCAAAATGAAACCCACCACTGTCGTATCATCTTCATACTTCAGAAGGTGGTTTAAGGTTTGAGGTGATTAAGAGATGCAGTCCTTTGTCAACAAAGTGAAGAACAGGGGACCCAGAACTCAGAGGTATTTCCCAAAATAATTTAATTTAGTTCACACTCTATATAACAAAACTCACGTGTGCATTTGAAGCTGTCTGAACAGGTGAGTGGAAAATTCATCACAATGTCTGGTTGTTTTTGGAAACTTGAGACCAATGGAATAAATTATGGAAGTAAAAAAAAAACAGTCACCCTGCCTTAAACAATATCCTGTCATCTTAATTATGGCTCCCCATGAGTGGCCTTGATAGCTGGCTATTAAGTTCTCCATGAAAGGCTGGGTTGATATGAAGTTCTGACCCACCTTCTCTCCTTTCTGTCTCAGTTCTCACAAGGATGCTGATATCTTCCATCGAGAGAGGCAGAGCCTGGAGAGATGAACTTGCAGCTTGCAGAGGATTCATAGACACCTCACTATGTACAATGCATGCCCATGTTTTCACTGCCTTCTTTGTACCCTCCCACCAGGAGAAATAGAGTTGGAACACTCCATGCCAGGCGTTCGACCTCGGGTGTGCCGAGAGAGACACCCCCCCTTTGTGTTTCTGTTATTGTGACTGTCATAAAGGTTTGCTTTTCTGTATTGAGGTGTTTTTTTTGTCTTCTTTTTTTGTTTGTGTACACTGCACCCTTTAGGCGCAGAGTAGTGATCCCTGTTTTATTTCCCCTCACCCCCCATGTGTCTTCTTTTCATCTGTGAAAGGTGCAGCGCATGTGGCTGCCTGAGTCATCCTGTTTATACCAAGCATATGTTGTTGTGTATGTATGTTGTTTGTTTCCCTCTTGGACATGTTGTACTAAAAGGAATATATTTATGCCAGGTTGCCAGTTCAATGACAATAAAGGTTTTTCTGATTGACCCTGACTTTTCATTTCAATACAGCCTAATTCAATTCATAGACACAGAGTTGCACCCTCTATAGGTCACCAGTCCATCACAGAGCCGTGCATTGCAGTTATGTGACTGCAAACTTGTGTAGTTTATATCATTGAAAATGTCATTGTTTGAAGAAGAATTAGATCTACTTGTTTGTTTCATAAATTTATCAAGAAATATCAAGTAAATTTGAACAAGTTTTGCTGGATGATGAGTTTATCTTTTAGAAATAACAAACATGTTTTTATACAAAATATAATATTAACTTAAAATAAATTATTTGTCGTGTTTTCATTACCAAAGAATACATTTTTAGCCTTGCAGGGCTACCCCAGGTAGGAACAGTGATTTTTTTGCTATAAGACAGAAAGTGATGAAGAATACGGTTCTGAGAGTGATGAGGAGAAGAAATATTATTTTTCTTTTTTGAAAAAAAAAGTTTAGAAATAAGATTGTTTTCTGAAGTGTTGCTGCTGTTTAATTGCTGTTGTTCACACAAGTATTTTGACTGTCTAAACAAGCATTTTGTACAGTCAGTTTGTAAAGCAAATCGAGATAGCGCTATTGATAGGCTCCTTAACTGCTTTATCAATAATCAGGACTTCGTGGCCAAAATGTTGAAATGAAATACAGCAAAGAGCAAGACGACTGAATTTAGCACCAAGTACACATCCATTATCTATCTCTAAACCGGGTTGCGGGGGTTCTGGAGCCAATCCAGCGGACATCGGGCGATGTACACCCTGGAACAGGTCGCCAGTCCATCACATATAGACAAACAACCATACACACTCACAATCACTACTATGGGTGATTTAGAGTCACCAATCAGCTTATCCCCAAGGTGCATGTCTTTGGACTGTGGGAGGAAGCCGGAGAAAACCCACGCTAAAACGAGGAGAACATGCAAACTCCACACAGAAAGGCCCTGGTTCTAGCCTTAAACTGCTAACCTTCTTGCTGTAAGGCCACAGTACAAACCCTGTGCCACTGTGCAGCCTGCCCAAGATCAAGGATTTTGTGTTGTAAGTTGTGTGCACATTTTTGACATGCATGTACTTATTAATGTGATTATATCAAAACCTTGCAACATTACACAATGTTGGCAGTGTTGGGTTGATACATCCCACTTAACCTCGATGTGACTCATTTGTTACACTACGCCCTTAAGAGCAGAGCAATTTAATTCATTTCAATTCAGCTTCATTTAGGTATCGCCACTTCACACTAGTGTCATTTCAGGACATTCATTTGAGCCAAATCATATTAAAAAGCTAAGCTGAGCCAAATAAACAGATTGCATCAGATTGTGACTTCAATCCAAACTCCCCTCTTGAGCGTGCATGAAGCAACAGTGGACAGACAAAAACTCTTTTTTTTTTAACAGCAAAGAGAAACTTCTGGGAGAACCCAGCTCAGGGAGAGACAACTGCCTCAACCGGCTGGAAAGGAGAGGACAGGAAAGACAAATCAACAATCCAGTATCAATAAAAGGATTTAAGGAGAGAAGCTGATGTGCCTCAGATAGAATGTAATTATTTTTCCCCAAATTAATTTTACTTAGGTAGTCCAGTACAAAAATAATGCTTTTGTACCAGCTCCACCATTCAGCCCACGGAAAGAGGAAAAAATGTGAAAAAGTCAACTACTGATATTTCTCATCAAATGGCTACACAGTAAATATAAAGAAGTTAAATGATGGGAAACAGCAGCACAGTAGGAAAGGATGTCTTAATAGTTTTTTCTAGTTTTTTTATTTTTTTATTGCAGCGTTCCTATTTTTAACCATACTTGAGCATTGATGCAGATATTAAAATAGAGCAACGGTGACTAAGCAAAAACAAACAATGAGAGCACAGACGTCAAGGGCAAGCTCTGGCAGTTGTCAGAGATCCTTTTTACACAGATATCAGCCCAGGTCTCATGACCACCGACTGCTTCTCATTATTTAATACGGCACAGCTAAAATGACATTCTCAAGAGGAGCTGAACTTCCACCCAGACAATGCGTGAGATTGTTCTAAATGATGATGATGGGAAAGTAAGTGGAAGAAAGGTCTGTTTGAAGAGCTCACTTGCTTTTATTTGCACAGCATGCGCTCGGGCAGGCAGTCTGCTATCACTGAAGGGACAAAGAGTTTTGAAAGCCCACGCAAAATCAAGAGTCTCTTTTTCATTTGCTGTCTAAAGCAAATTTACTCATACAGACAAGTTGTAGTATTTGTCAATACTTCGTGTTCTCACACAGTACCTCACAGATGTTTCTCACATGGTTCCTACTGCAGCTAATTGTCCATGTTGTGTGTTTCAAAGGATTCCAAAGGTTTCTGGAAGATACTGGAAAATAAAAAACTGAAAGTACTTCAAAAAGCACATGACACTTCAAAGTGTTACATGAAGTAATCTGTTAGGATGCAGATTACTAAAACACAAAACCTGTTTCATTTACTGTTTATAGAACATTTCCATTTATTGCTTTTGCCTCATACACTGTTCTCAGCCTGACATCAACTCCTCCTTAATTGATCCCACAATGTGGCTTCTGACAGGCAGCCGACACATGGTAATGTGAGACTAGCTGGAAGCCAACCCACTGAGTCATCACACCCGTGGAGAGCTTGTGGGGTTGCTAGCGAGGGAGAGAGGTGATGTCATCCTTACAAGCCGGCCTATTGTGCTATCAGAGGAAGGAAAGGCTCAAGCTCCCAATCTTTGAACTTTGATACAAGCGTGAGGAAAACTGCCTTCCTCTGCAAAGATCCACTGCTCTTTTACAACAGAAACCATTGTTTTTAAAGATATAATGCATGAAGGATGCATTCCACTGAAACTTGTGAACCTGGTGATGGTCTGTAGAAAGCTCGTACAAATCCATCAAGCAGAGTTTTAATAGCAGATTCTTCACTGTCGAAGGGAGAACATTGTTTAAATGTCCCAATATGCAAAGTTTTAAAGCAATCCTGTTAAAGGTTCATTTACTGTGTTATTCTGAGCTGTAATAAGCAGAAGGATGAGCTTTTTTTCAGGGGCTGCCTGTTAAAATCCACCTGTGAGCAGCAGAACAGCTGGCTGCAAAACAATGCAAAGCAACTAAACTCTTTCATTACATTAATCATATCTTTATATACTAATGGACACAGAGTGTATTTCATTTTATTAAGACTATCTCACTGCAGCTGTGCTAGTGTTATGGGCAATTGTACATCTCCTTTTAAGAATAATCATTTATTACAAGAGGTTAAAATTATAAAGGAGGTCAAAATGCCCTGGCAGGGCAGCTTTTAACAAGCGCAGATTCAAAAATATAAATCATCTTAGACTCTGAGGTCAGTAATAAATACTGTAAAACTGAATTGGGGTCAGAAAAAATCTGCATTAAAAAAATGTACTGAAAAATAGTATAAATTCAAAGAAAAGAGTGATGTCCTTCAAAGAAGCAAAGGTGAACAAGTGTTCATGCTCCTGTTTGGTCCCAGACAGTGCAGACATGGGACTGGCAGGTTACAAAATCTAACCTAATATCTCGATATTAAGATTACCTCTAATGATGATGAAACATTTTTAGCAGAACGGAAGTTGTCTCGCCACACCCTCATTCTACCTCCACCAATACCTGTTACCCTGTGGGTGCAGCAATCAGTATAACATTATTGCAGTCTTCTGCAAACATTGACCTAATGATCTAAAGGGACTGCTGTACCAGAGTCCATGCTCCCAGATGCAAACAATCAGGCTTTCTACTACCAGAAGCCCCAAAGCAAAAGTAAACAGCAGAATAGTTGTTCGGCAGAAAAGGTTTGTCAAAATTTGTATGGATGCATCCAGCACTCAACTCACCAAACAAGAACTTTATCCTTACAAATGTGGTGTTTAAAGGTATAAAAAAAGAGTCTGCACTATCTTCTCACTTTAAATTATAAGTAAAACATTTGCAGGATCAGAAATGTGAGCCTAAGTTTCTGTGGTGAGCACTGAATGCTTAACAGACCTGCCCTCCACTTCTACCACCTTCTGCAAACCGACATCACTTCATAAAGGGAAAACTTCATTCAACAACTGCTCCTTTGTGTCCTGATTAAACATTATGTGTCCTACAATAAATATTGTATTCAAACTAAGTGAAAATTGTTGCATGTTTATTTATTTATCCAAATATTCTGAAGATATTTTTTGTATCAGTAAGTGTATTAATATGTCAGGAAAAAATCTTATATATAGATATATTCTACCATTTCACTCTCCTCTGTGATTAACAGCATATTCCAGAAATGCTAATCAACACGGTAAGATTATTATTCACCATGAATATGGAAACCATCGCTTTTCATTTATTTAAATTCTACAGGCAACTTTCCACTTTAGTGAGGTGATGGGGTTAAAACAGAAGTGACACGTGCAATATGAATGAAGTCATTTGGGGAAAACACATCACCAGATGTCATTAAGCAAACCACGGTGATTCAAATTACCGAGAAAAGCTTCTTTTTTTTTAGATAAAGAAGCAGCTTTTTTTTTCATTCATTCACTGACACCATGCCATGAAAAATGGTCTCTGACTCTCGAGACTATGTTGTAATTAGTCACATAGTTTTTGTTTTTTTTTTATGTTTTGGTTACTTTATGAAGCATGGAAACAAATTTAGCTTTATAACCAAAAAAAAAAAAACCACAGTGTTTTATGTATTTTCACCAAGCCAGCCTCTGGTCGTTGTGCAAAATAGGGAGGTGATAAATGAGTTTGGGATCTACCCCTTTTTTGGGCATGGGGGGAATGCATCTATTAAAATGGCGTGTTACAATTAAAATATGAGGAACTAAAGAAACTTTTGTTCTTGAAAAAGATTGCATGTCAATACAGGACCAACAGAACCATCTTCTACTTATACTTATAAGTCTTGACCCTTTGATCATCATGTGGAACCACATGTTCTCTAACCTACATATGGCTTTTTCTGTACCAACTCATTTATGCATCTACAGTTTATCTTTCACTAAATATTTGAGGATTAGCTCCTTTTCTATATTCTCTCACCCATAAATTGCCAATAAATACATTGGAAAATCACAGCAACTACATAAAAAACAAAGGTAGGATAAATACAGGACTCGTAGATTCCTTCAGACTGCAATGTCTTATTATCCTTATACATCTGACTAAGTTACATATTATACTTTACTAGTCATACAATGCCGTTTTAGGTGAGTATCTTGCTTTTTTCTACTTTCTAAGTGTAACACAGCAAGATCTCGTTTTGCTAAATAACATAAATCCTTCCATTCATACTGGTTCATCCATTTCAGGGTCACGGGTAGCTGGAGCCTATCCAGTGTCAATCAATGAACACATGGGACAGATCGCTGTATAAATTCATCTATAGATTCAATAAGCTCATTCTAGATCTTTACACCTCACAAGGCATTCTTTCCTTCTTTAGTCTGAGTGAGATTTCACCCAGAGCTTGTTGTGTAATCATCCAGCAGCATTTGTTCACGCAAACTGGGTGAAGTCTTGTATATATGCTGTGTATATTAATGTATATAAATACTGATGTGTTGTTCCATCTTCCCACACTGAAGACAGAATTCATGACTAACTCAGAAGTTTGCCAAACACTCCCACACAAACTGCACTGGCTGCCGGAGTTATATCCCCATCGAAAAGTGGAGATCTAAAAATATTTGGGGTAATGAATAGGGAGTTAAATTTAGTTGCCCGTTATGTATCTCTCTACACTCAGTCGGTTTGAGATAAAGTAAATGCTTTTCTACACTTTCCCATTTAGCATAGTATAATATAAGATAGATAATAGATAATATGCTTGGGATATTTTTATCTCCAGTTTCTGTAAGATCATTACAATAATACATTCATTTTCTTTGTTTATTTTCATGTATATATTCCATAAAATGCAAGTAAAACCTACATAGAAACAAACAAGCTCCTGCTTTACATCTTTGTGAATGAGGAAAAAAAAGTCAGGGCAGACAAGAGTTTCATATTCGACTCATTATATGGTTCGTAGTGCATCTGTGTGTCTGTGCACATCTGCCAAACATCCCGCCGGCATGACATGAGGAAGCAGAATCCTCGTTAAATGGCAGGAAAAGAAAAGATAGCCTTTTCCCCTGCTGTCTCTATATATGTCTCTCTTTTATTCCTTTTTTTGGCACATTCATTCTTTAATCTTAGATCCCTTGAAATCCTGATGTACAACAAATGTCTTCCCGTTTAAGTTTTGTTTGACGCTAGTTGTGTTCATGACACTTACACTCGTACAGTACAATGTATTTATTCCATTCCAGTCAACATGAGAGAGAATATAATTACCCTTCACCTATTTCTGGGATTCTCATAATTCTTTTACGCACTCACATGAAAAAAAGGCAACATTTACATTTTACTTGCACCTCTACTGACTCATATATAAAAAATACTACAGAAATAAGACAGATTATATTTCACTTGTGCAGCTTATTCCTCAGAAATCTTGTCATACCAACCATGTACTGAACACTTAATGGGAGGAAAGGTTTCCTGCATGGGACCAGGCTATGATGCTCTTTTTTTTTCAGTAATTTCTGCTGGTTGCAATAGAGTGCTCTGCAGCATCCTTCTCAGCTTGTGAATCAACCTCCCTCCTTAGTCTCCTCCAACCCACTCCCTCTCGGAGCAGTCTTACTCTGCTCAGTGTTTATAAAACAGCTCCACTAAACAACCCCCTTTTCCTCGGTTTCTCAATGAATTATTTACAGCCACATCCACAGTTTACCCCCGTTTCTTTAGGGGTAAAGAATAAACGCTGCGGAATGCGTTTATTTAAGGGGCCCAATGGGAAGCAGTTGCTGCTATAAATACCTCCAACACTCCCCTCCCATTCACCACCCCTCCCTCATTCTCTCCCTCCTACCCAGGGAAAAAAAAGCGCATCAGCTTGGACAGCACTGCGGGGCCTCTCCGCTGGCTTATTGTGCACTTTTTTTCTCTCTTTTTTTCTATAATGCAAGGCAGGGACACCGGTTATGTCATCCCTCCACCTTGCTGATGCAATGGGAGTGCTTCTTTCTATTGACTTCCCTTGCACGCTGTTTGTAGCACATGTGTCCGAGCTACTGCAGTCAGTACTGCTGTTGGCACACGCTGAAGTCGTACTGCACATACAAATGAAAGCTGGAGTACATCAAAATCTGCACTCTGGTGTTTACTAGCTTCACCAGATGTACGCATGCCCGTGAGGACAGGGGATGATGGCAAAAGTAAATATTTTACTTAGAAATCGTATCAATAACCTACAACCACAGAGTAAGGAGGCATAAATTAGGATGCTCGCTTGTTTTGTTCTCTTTCTATGATACTTTCGGAAGACTTGAGAACAATAAAACTGTCACTGATGCTGAACTTTGAAACACAGGAAGTAGAATCAGGTGCAATTGTATAAATCGCAAGCAATTTAACTTTTACAACTCTAAATCCGCGCTCTTATTGAAAAAAAAACATAACACATAGTTTTCAAGGAACTAGTACATTCACGAGAGAAGATGTTGAAAAGCAACTGCTGCCATTGACAGTGTTTGATCAGATGATGAAGGCCTGAAAGGCAACACATTTCTCTTTACCCACCTTACACAGCTGAAAGTTTTCTGATATTAGCGTCTCCTGGATATCGATTTCCTTGGGAGTTGGCGCCGCTGTGGGAGTCCCGGCTGCGCTTCCGCACGATGGAGATCCAATAGTCCCTCCTGGAGAGGAGGTGGTCAAACCGTCCAAAACCTTCCGAAACTTTTTCATCTTTTATTGTTCTGTACGCGGATGAAGTGAAATACGATCAGTGTACTTTCTTTTTGTTTCACTTAAGTGCAAAATTCTAACTCGTTTTCGCTTCGTGTTGAAGCATTGGAGTTAAAGGACAAGAAAGGGTGGGGGAATAAATGAAAACACACCCTCTTCCTTTTAGGTGCAATTTAAAAAGTCACTGAGGCACCTCATCTTGTGCTCTGGCTGTTTATCCCCATGAAAGGAATGCGTCCGATCCACTTTAATCTGAGGATTTCAGCCAACCTTACAGGATACTGGTCGCCTTTCTCATATCAGAACATGCACCAGATGCTACTGGAACTACTGAACTTCATCTTCCACTTGCATCCTAAAGCAGCATCCTCTCTTGAGCTGTGAAGAAGAACCCCACACCTCAACATAGTCGAGGAGCGAAGCAGCGGTGTTGAGGCAAACACATGAGAAGTGGATGACGAGAGGAGAAAGGGAAAAAATGAAAAGAGGGGAAAAAGAGTGCAGAAGAACTTAGAGTGGGGAAATCCACACCTTTCCCTCGGAAAATAAAGCACTTTCAGGACACTGGCTGCAGGTTTCAGGAGCAGAATGAGGAGCCAACAGCTAGTAGACGCAGAGGCAATGCAGTTGATGGTTGGACTCCTTAGTCAGGCCACAAAAAGAGACAACTCAACCATCCAGAAGAATAAGGAGAGGGGTGGGTGTGGGGGGAGAAGAGGCGTGCGCGTATCGGTGTGAACTCGGGGTTAATCTACGGAAAACTGGGAGTCGGTTTTCAACGCGATCCAGCGACGTCTCTGCAGTCCACATGGAAGTGAAGGGAGCTGTCCGTGGTGCTGAAAATCCACAACCAGCCAGACCCGCGCCCCGCCCCGCCTCCCACCCACCACTCGCTCTCTCGCTGTTTCTCCTCCTCTCCTCTCCTCAGTGATTGGTTACAGAGCTCTAAATCAGAGCAACAGCGAGATGAAGGTATGAAACAAATGGCACTGCAATAAAGGAGTAATTCGGCTTCACATGAATAGAGATTGGTTCACCATTCATACGTAAAAATGTAAGAGAATGAGGTTGGAAAAGGAGCACTGAGAACATCTGAGGGATGCTGGAAGAGCTAGGAGGACTCTATTTGTACCCATTGTACTGTCCACTAAATGTTTTTAGAAGTATCCATCAGCTGGAGGTGGAGACTTGTCTTTTAGAAAGGTTTGCTTCGTCAAGCAAAAGCAGCTCTGGTTGTCCCCATCCTCTGAAAGAATAGTGACACATTCAATTATTAAACACATGAATTTGAGAACAAATAGATGAAAAAAAAAGTAGCGTCATTAATTTCCGGTAAGCCCCATATTTCTTTAAATGAACAATCACATCAAGCTTAATTCTTTGCCTTTTTTCAAACCTATTTAAATGTGTGTGTTTTTGAGCTCCAGCTTATGTAATATTATCAAATACTGAACAAAAAGATTTTTTTACCTGACAGTAAAGAACTGAGATCTAATATACTTCTTTCCATCTAATATGCTGAAAACACTGAATTATTCTGCTCCTAGTCATAAAAGTAATGTCATTTTGATCACACTTCCAGAACATTAATTAATAGTCATATAAATGTCTGTTATCACCAAGATGTCATCTGAATTGATGATCTCATTTAAAAGGTCATGTGAGCTTAAATATTAATTAAAATAATTTTCAGTGAGGTGTCCTGGTAATGCAAGTTTCCCTGGTTTAAATGCTGTCTGTTTGTCTTTCTATCCATAACCCACAAAAACAGACAAACCTTATTATAGAAGTAAATGTTTACTTTTACTTTCTGTTTACAGACCATGTAAATGATGTCTGTTGGGTTTTGTCCCAACTCTTTAATGTACACATCAAAAGTAATCACTGACATCAAAGAGATTGTAAAGAATACAATTCACAAACAAGAATCATCATAAAAAAGTTTCATATTTAGGGTCAGTGTATTCAATAAATTAAAAAAATGAATATGCTGCCTTCCTAACTTTGAATAATTAGAGAAATTGATCTTTAAATGTCATATATGAGAGATTTGGTATCTCAGGTTTGTCATTACTCATGATGGGTTACTGTAAGAGGTTCTACACTAAACCCCTGAGTTTCAGGGTTAAAGTCAGCACTCTGTGTTGGGAAACCCATGTGTCAAAAGAATTCCCAAGCTCCATGTACTGCTGAATGAATCCTGGCCCTGTCATTTTAAAATGTGTTTGTGCAATTACACAGAAAAGAAAAAAGAAAATAAACCATGCTGACTACACCAGTTCATTCTGATGTGAGGTTACAGAGGAACTGGGGCTCATTGGGAGTTACTAGCAGTTGTTAGGCAGGGACACCTTAAATGGGCTACCAGCCGATTACACAGCAAAACCCTGAATGTTGAGTCAAATATGGTATGTTAACATGGTATGTTAGTTTGCATGACAACGCAGTCACTGAGTTATGGTACTCTGTGAATACTCTGAGTTAGTTTTTTCTCTTGATGTGTTTCATTGTGTCGGTCAGC
>JBAMIG010000013.1:18323065-18341787 GCA_037177335.1 Kiunga ballochi | reverse complement strand
GGGAAAATAGCGTACACTCTGAGTCAAAACTTTGGTGGTTTTTTAGGCATGTGTATCTGTAGCACTGTTAATCCATGTCAACATGGAGTATTTCTAGTTGTTACATTTTCATTACAAAACACCACACTGTCCTTTTGTTTATAAAGGATTTAGATGGCTGTTATTGCTGTCAGTATCATGACATCTAACCTTTGACAAAGATTTCAACAACTGCAGGTTGTTTGTTGCATATAAGTGAAGAAACAAAGGACCCATCCATTTTTCTTTTCTTTTTTTTGTGGGATAGCATATATAGAAAGACAGGACATTTGTTCACATGCTGCGTGAGATAAAGAAATGACATTATTTAATAGTACATGAGGCACAAATTACTGGAAACAACAATTAAGTCCATATCATCTTCATATGGTACATATTAGGATTCCTGGTTTTACTGAACATATAAAAATGACTGTTTTGACTTGACTGATGAGTCACACTGCCGTGGAGTAAAATAAAGTCTGTGTCAAATTACTGTCTCTTTTTCTAACGAGTGAGATGAACAGAATGGCTCTACGGGTTAATGAGAATCCACTTTAGAGATGATTGAGTCACACATTAATGGATAATTGTTTCCCAGAGGGGACGGAAAGTTGCATTTTGCCAGGAGACAGAAGCAAGGCTTTTGTTTGCTGGCATAGCAACAAGTTCTGCTGTTGGTCAACTATTGACTTTAATGAGGGGGTGACGTCAACGCTACATACTCTTGGGACCTTTCCTACGGGGCTCACAGGTGGGCGGAAGAAGATGTGTGAAGCCAGAGTGGCACCAGACAATTAAAAGGGAACAAGAATGTTAATTTGGAAAGATACTTATTGTGAAACATTTATATTAAATCTGATGTCAGTTTGTTTTTCTGCATTTGGGGGCTGAAGAAAATACAAACAGGATAGGATTCAAAATGAGCAGCTGGTCAGTCATCATCATATTCAACATCTCATCAAATGACCTGTTTTATATGAATTTCATCCATTTGTTTTTCTCTCACTGAGGTCTGGAGTTTGTGTGCTTGTCATTTATTTATTATCTTCCACATTACCATGGTTGAACTGTCAATGAAAACTCTACATAAATATGTTGTATGATGCTAAAGTGATGTTGATGTTACCAAGTGGTGTTTGATCTGAAAAATCAGAATAAACTTGAACAAGAGAGTGCTATTTATAAAAGAATAAAATACTTGGTCGTGTAACGTATTGTTGTCACAGAAAGGTGGGATCACAGTTTAACCTAACTGAGCTCAGCAGATCAAAGTAAATAACAAAACCAAAAAAAATGAGGTGATGGAGGAATCACTGGGGAAACCCAGTTAGAGCAATACTGCAAACCAACATATCAGCATGCATTAAATTAAAACAGAAACACAAAACACACCAGGGCAACGTAAAATTAGCCAAATGTCTGAAACAAAACCGAAAAAACTTTCCTTTAAATAGAGCTGCTAAACATGCCTCAAGGAAAACTAAAAGTGAGAAAAACAGTGATAATATCAGCACCTCTGATGATATCCTGATGAAAGAACTAAGCAAAGGAAAGCAAATTACATCAAATAAAACTTCAATGGACAAAATCTGTTAAATGACAGCAATAATGAACCGGGTCAGATAGAAGCTCATCCTTCTACGATTTCTCCCAATCACAGTGTACAGGTCACTGACACACTACTGAAACCACCCATCCATCCATTATCTACCGCTTTGTCCCCAATGGGGTCGCGGGGGGGCTGGAGCCTATCCCAGCAGCCAACGGGCGAGAGGCGGGGTACACCCTGGACGCGACGCCAGTCCATCGCAGACTACTGAAACCACAGTGTCCAATATCAAACATGCACTAACTCTGTGCTGCAGAGATGGAAGGAGAGCCTATTTCTCTCTGCAAACTGGTTTCAAAACTGAGGTGATCTAAAGACTTTCTGGTAGCTTTATCATTATGTTTATGAAATTTTGCCATTTAAACCAGTCTATGGAAGTTACACACCGTTAAGGCCGTCATCCTAAACTCTTCTTTGCAACAAGTTTGCTTCAGCTACCCAGCATGATATTACAGATGTGCTGCACTGCAAGCTTTGTGTGACATATCAAAATGTCACCACAAGCCCTATGAGGGAAAATGACCTCAGCATGACACGGGTAGAACTTGCAACGCCCATCTACTTTGCAGTTTTACCATTCAGATACACACCCTGAGTATTCTTTCAAAAGAAAAGAGTGCAGCAATGATTTAATAAAAAAATATCAAATTAAAAATAGATTAGAGCTGGATGTATACATAATGTTAGGTCATTTAGAGGGTCAAGTTGTTTTGAAATGTTATTGTTATTAACTAATAATTCAAAGTTAAATGTTATTGAGTGTGCTCATGCTACAGCTTTATACTGAATATGATCATATTCTGCTGGATGCTGACAATATTTTGAGAATACTTACATCCAGTTGCAAGAAAATGTGAATTTAATGATTTATTTACTTTCTCTCTTTTTAAGGAGGTTAGAAAGCCTGGTCTTGATTCAAAGTTTGGCATATTTATGCTAAAGCCATTCCTCTACACATACAACATACTATAAAGTGACTTCATAATGTAAATTAAAGAGGTAATCCTTAAATTACCTGCTGAATTTTAAAGAGCTGGAATTTGGTGAAAGCCCAAGACTGTGCAGTCTTACTAAAAAAAAAAGAGAAAAAAATGGTAATCACTGCAGCATTAAAACGTCGGGGTGTTGTCAGTGATGGCAGATCCTCCTCATGATAATGGGGTAAAATGATGCCATTACATCCTGAATTTGTACTACTACAAACCGAAATGTTGGTCCTGCCAAGTGGAAAAGATGACTCACATTCATTTTTTGACAATTTTACTCAGCCCAGCTTTTGGTCTTGATGGTTTCAACTAATTTGTATATGTTAACACATCAAGGCCATTGCTCAATGGGAGGATAATGTGATCCATACAACATAGACACTCAATAAATACAAGCATTGTAGCATGTCTGCATGGCAAAGTGTGAACAAAAGCACACTCAGGGACTTGACAGTAAGTATAAAGGTGGTTTTCTAAATCAAGGATCATCAGGTTGAACAGACAGGTGATAAAGCCTGGGGGACAGGATGGGCAGGATGCAGGCGACAGCCAGGAGTCAGACAGATAACAGGCTGTGGCACCATAGACAATCTGGCAAACACATAGCGAAACCTGTCCTCTATATACTGCCTACTGAGAGGCTGATAAGAGACAGCTGAGCTGGGTGATTGGATCATGCGAGTGGATGGAGCAGGAGGTCCAGAGAGGGCAACTAGTGGAAGTATGTAGCAAGACAAGGTATGGAAATTTCCATTATCATTACTTTGCAAAGCCTCTGTTTAGTATATTCTTATAAGCAAGTGTTTATTTTAAAGAACAATAAAACTATTTTTACTTGGAGAAAAGCATTATTAAAGGTCAATAATCTATTCAAACCATCTCTCAGGGGTCACTTTGCTTTTGTCACAGGAGCAGAGATGAAATATGGCAAGTAAAGGTATGTAGGAGCAAAAAACAGAACCATCTCATCGGTGCTGGTTGATTGATTATGTACCTCTGTATTCATTCATCAGGCTGCGAAGACCTCCGGGAATTCATTACAGATCACGTTTAAGTGGACACACTAATCAGTTCTTTGCTCTTTTCAGTGCGGCTTTTGATTTTGTCCCATCTGGGTCAAACATTGGTTTGATTTATGAACTAGGACACTGCTCTTTACAATGTTTCACAGAGGCATCGGAAGGGCTAACAACAAGAAAACTAATTCATTTTACATATAACATAAATTTCTAAATATTACCAAACAAACTTTGAGGATTAACAAAACATTTTTTTATCACATTTCAGGGACACTTAACTATCTGTGTACCTGTGCACTGCAACTGCACATTAGATACACAATGAAACATTATTTTATTGGTATCTGTGACCAGACTGTATGTCAGGTTTAAGCGAACACACCTCCTTAGATGAATTACTGTCCTTGGCTGGTATAAACGAGATCCCGATTCTCATGAATAAATAAATGAAGAACTGGATATGAAATGCTTCTACAATACGTTAACATCTGCTAAATATGGACAAACATTTGTCATGGCTGCTGCTGGGCCGCAGCCTTACAAACCAAAAACAGCTATTTTATACAAGAACCTGCCTTCAATTCAAACAGCAGTATCCCACAAATCCAGGTCAGTTTTTTTCATTTACCCCTTAAACCCACCACCTCAGGATACTGAATCTAGTCTAGTGTAAGCTGATAATAAAGCGCTATGACCATGTGGTACATCTTATCATATTCCATTGCAACTTATATTATATACTAATGTGTAATGATTGCTACTTTGATTTTATGTTCATTTGTGGTTCAGATTGCCTGATCATCCAGGCTTAGGCCAGCATGCTCACTTTGACATCTAGATAAATTTTTAAAACAGCATGTCTGCTTTAAGAAAAGAACACACCCAAATATAAACCCATGAATGCAAAGGGAGAGCGTGCACACGAACATAGAAAGCACTTGATGGTTGGACCCTGATTCCTGCTCTCTGGGAATATTGCTAACAGCTGAAGTAGCGCACCATCCTCAATCGTCTAATTGCAGAAAGATGAGAGGGAATCTGTTAAAATTAAAGCAAAGCACTAATCTTCAGTCAAATCAGAATCACATTATTTTGCCATGAAATATAGCACATGCATTTGTGTGCTACATCCATAGTTTGTAAAATCCCCTTGACTTGTTTCATAGTGATGTCATCATGTTGGATAAAAAAAATCATCCAGTCATTTAGTAAGTCTCTGCAACAGAAAACCAAAAAGATGACATCTCTCCTTCAGCATTGTATTGCATTGCTCTGGCTTGCAGAAACACACTCACTAGTTTAAATAACTTCAGCCAGCTTTCAAAATAAGAGCAGCAGAAACTTCTTTTCACAATGTAATCACTTATGTTTTGTTCCGCTCCCAATATCAAGTATGAAAATAAATAAAATGTTTGTTGAGATGGGATGAAAAAATGTTGATTTAGTTAAAGATCACTTAAAGAGGCTGAGGAACATTTCATTTCTATCCATCCATACCATCCATTGGGCAAGAGGTGGGGTACACCCTGGACCGGTTGCCAGTCCATCACAGAGCCCATTTCATTTCTACATAAACCAAATACTCCAAACATCTGTGACAAAACAGCATTTTAAAAAAAATATTTTTTACATCAAATATGACTGTAATAGTTCTGATAAAGTATTTGCATAACAAGCATTTTATTTGGCATACTTACTTCTCTCTTAAGACGTTCATTTCTTCTACAAACAGCCATAAAACCAGAAGATTCACAAATTAATTAAAAAGTCATCTGAAAGTAGAGCTTACGCCATGCCGGCTATCAAAGCAGAATGACATATAAACAAGGTCGATTATGAAGTTGTTAATCTCGGCGCTTTATTGGATCAAGAGTGACAGACACCTGCAATCAATCAATCCTCATGTAATCTTCTCAAGGAAACCTCATGAGGCATTATTCATTACGACTAGTCTGCATGGCAACAGAAACACACAAAAAGCTGCCATTCCTTCTCTTAAATATGCCCCAGATAAAGCCCTCTTATTCCTTTGATATTAACTTTTATTTTCTCTTCGTTAAATCGCTTATTTGCAGACAAATCTTATAAAAAAAACACAAATTATAGTCACATTAAAAATGTCAGTGAAGATGTCCAACCCCAGGTTCTGTATCTCAACTTATTAACACATCTTTTACCATCCATTCTTGTTCTTCAAGCTCCTCTGACTTTTTGCAGCTCTGCTGATTCCCTACAGAGTTCTTTTCACCCTCCCTGTAACACAGACCTGCCTTGGTAGATCAATGGAACAGCATGAGGTTAGATTTTTAATTGAGCTGTCCTGAAGGGCAGGGAATGTTTTAATGAGCCCAGGTCCTGTTTTCATCCTGACCTTTGAGGTTCTTCCCAACAGGTGTCCATCCTCCAACTTAAAAAGAATGTATGGGCTTGTAGGGTTATCCCAGAGGTCTTTACCTCACCAGGCTTCTCTGCAGAGCTTGACATTTTCAATTGTATCCAATACATCAATTGCATTTTTTTAAAACCTTTTTGTAAACTGTTGGATACGATCAGATGTAGTCGTCTGTGAAAAACTTCAACAGAATTGTGATACAACAATTATGTTTGACTTGAGGGATTACTTTTTACACAAAGCCGTGTTTCCGCCATCCATCCATTTTCCAGCGCTTATCCAAGGTCGGGTCTTGAAGGCAGCAGTCTAAGGAGGGAATCCCAGACTTCCCTCTCCCCAGGCACATTCACCAGCTCATCAGATGGTTATCCTGAGGCGTTCCCAGGCCAGCCGTATCAGGCCAGCGTGTCCTGGGTCTCTGATGGGGTCTCCACCCACAGGGACGTGCCCGGAATATCTCACCAGGGAGGCGTCCAGGAGGCATCCTAACCAGATGCCCGATCCACCTCATCTGGCTCCTCTCCATGTGGAGGAGCAGCGGCTCTACTCTGAGTCCCTCCGGGAAGGCCGAGCTTCTCACCCTATCTCTAAGGGAGACACCGGCCACCCTGTGGAGGAACTTCGGCTGCCTGTACCCGGGATCTTGTTCTTTCGGTCTCGACCCACAGCTCATGACCATAGGTGAGGATGGGGACATAGAGCGACCGGTAAATTGAGAGCTTCACCTTCTGGCTCAGCTCCTTCTTCACAACTTCATTGGCTGTTGGTGAGTTGAAACAGAAATACATGGAAAACCAGAAGGGTTGCAGCCCTCGTTGGACCAAATTGAATACCCCTGCTGTAACCCTTCTTTTGACTTTGGGTCAAAAAAGGCCCGAAACTGTGTTTAACTGCAAATAAGTTATTTTTACTTAAAAGGTCACAACTCTTTCCTTGGTGACTCCAACACTAGAAAACAGGAAACATGGCATTTATTCATATTTCTATAAAAACAATTATTTACTTTTGTACAAATATTGTCCAAGTCCTTTCTGAAATGACATTTAAAATCAGTCAGCTACAGGCTGCAAAAACACACACACTGCCAAAAAAAAGACCCTTTACACATCCACATGTTCATTCCCGTGCAGTCATAAGACCATGCATGCACATATACCTAACCGTTCCCGTGCAGATGTACCATCACCTTTCCATCACTTACACACAACTTTGAGTAATCAAAGTTCAAACAGCATCAGAGACAACCATCAAGACATTATGTTCAGTGACTCTTCTTCTACATTCATTCTCAAACTCTGCTGCAGGTGACAAAGATTTTCTGACCAAATATGCTGAGCAAGCAGCAAAATATTAAATATGACTACATTTGCATGATCTGCAAAACTCCATCCTATCATGGATACAAGCCAACCAATGGTGGCCCAGAGAAGAAGCAAGGCTGCAGGCTGTGCTAGATGTGGGGCGGTCCAATGTCACATGACAATTTCTTTACCTCTCATGTGCTTAGACAGCAGTTTTACCCTGATCGACACATTCACAAAAAACACACCTGAGTCCCTACCAGTGCCACTTGGAGCAAGGGGAGAGATGCCCTCCCATCAAACTCTCTTTATAACCCCTCTACCAACATTGCTGACATCCCATGAGGTTTCCCTTCAGAAACTAATTTAATAAATATCCTATGCTTATTAAGTTCTGCACAATCTAGTCAATGATCCATTCATTTGATCCAGTTGTGTTGCAGCAAAGAAGCATCAGTGGTCCAGATCTCCCAGAACAAATGAGCTCTGTTCATTTTGCAGTAAAGGAGAAGATGTCACAGATGACTTAAAGGATCCCTAAAGTCTGTGATGAAACCACAACAGTGATAGCTCTGGGCAATGGGGTAAGAAGTAGGTTTTTTCACTTCATCCACAAAAAGGTTGTTTATGTGCAATCTGCTAGCAGGGGGAACATGACTGTGACTTCATGGATGGATGTGTGACCTCAGATAGAGGCTGCTGAATGAGCAGACATGTTACAAGCCAGTGCTCACATGCTCTGGCTGTTAGATGGTGCGTTAGCATGGATGGCACAACTTCATTTACAGCGAAAGACAGATGACACATTGATCTCTACATCGCCCCGTAGAAAGCCTTAAAAAAGTAGGTCTAAAAAAAAATAAATAAATAAATAAATAAGAGATTGGGAATCAGTCTAAAAATGCCTTTTTGATTTTAGAGGCTGGAGGAAATAATCTCAACTAATGGTTAAAAATGTTTAAATCTCACTACAGCTGAAGGGAATAACATTGTTTTGAGAAAGCAGGTTTTTTTTTGTTGTTTTTTTTGCAAATGCGATCCCCACATCAGTTATGGAAACGTTAGCTTTAAGGTAACATTTCACACATTGTTGGGTGAGCCACTGCTGCAGGTTGCTGTGGCTCCATGAAAGCAGTGATTATCAAGCAAAATAAGATGAAATACACGACATCCTGGTGTAACAGAGGCCCGCTCGATCCATGTGCCTGCTATGCATACGTACCAATAAATGAAGCCGCTTAAATGTAACCTGAAAACAGAAAAAGGTCTCAGTGGGAAGATTTCAAGAAGTTTAAAAAAAAATGTAAAAATTGATTCATTCAGAGGTCTTAAGTTTTTATTTGGGACAATGTCTTTATATCACAATGGAAAAGACAACAGAAAATGTGCATTAATGAGCAGCTGTGGGCTGTAAATCGGGATAGATCTGCACATTTATCTTTCTCATCTTGAAGAAACTGAGTGTGATTTCTAATAGTGTTAATTTGCTGTTATTTATTTGCAAAGAATTTATTAAACTGTAATCTAAAAGGTTTTGTTCCCAAATGCTTTCACACAATGTTTTAGTGTAACACTGGTATCCACACATCACTTCTTATTAGCTGTACGGCAGCATCATTTATTGAACTGAATGTTCAAAATGACAACATTTTTACTGTTATACACAACGATTTCCCAATAACATCTATGGATTTACTGGAAGTGAGCTGCTGAATTGCCCCAGTAGAACAGGAACCACTTATTCCTTCACATCTTCCCAGCAGGCAGCACAATGAAAGCAGCAGCAGTTTGTACAATCTTCCAGTTTTCAGTCCAAGTACTCCAAAATATCAGGCGCTTCTCAGGAAATCAATTAATTAAATTCCACTAAAAATAAATTCCTTGTAGAATGAGAAATATATTTATGTGTAAACAGCTCTACCTAGTAAAAAAAAAAAAAAAAGGTTCTCTTCCATGTGTGCCAGGAAAAGCAAGGCTAAAATAAACTGGTTTAGACAAACTGGTAAAGGTACTGGTTAAATAAAGAACATTTGGCACGTTGCAGCTAACCGGTTCCCTTTGGTTTGGAAACACTTGTGAAAATAATACTACAGGTGAGATCAGTGGAGGAACACTGTTGAATCCTAAAGTAGCTTCTCTTCATATTTTTAATAATAAAGGATTTTTTGAACAGCATGTTTTTTCCTTTGCAGAAGATGTGTATCCAGATGTCCTCCCCAACTACTTACAGTGTGAGATGACAACAAAAAACCTGCATCAGTGTGTGTGTGTGTGTGTGTGTGACTACAACAACTGATGAAGGTGTTCAGAAGTACATGTCTTGGAAAAGATTTTGTCCCATTTCGATGTAAGCCTCTTTTTCCTGCACAGACATCTGCTCCACCAGCTCAGGCCTCTGGCTCACCTCCCTGTATGTGAATGACCGACCTCCCACCATCACCATTGGTTCATCTCCCACCTCCTCAAAGTCATCATCGTCCTCTTCTTCTTCCTCTTCATCCGCGCGATGCTGAGTGATTGTGGCAGCTGGAGGACCCGAGGGAGAGTCATCATCCGACTCGCTTGTGTCGCTTTCTGAGTCACTAGCATTAGCTGTGGCGGATGCGAGACCCCTAGCAGCGACGCTTGCTCCGCCCACACCTGCAACAGCTTTCTTCTCATGGATGAGCAGAGCACGCATTACTTCCTCATTTTCATCTGCCTGACCCATTCCAAGTGCAGCTGTTCCCTCCTGGGCTCCAGGTATAGCATCTTCACCTGTGAAAGTAAAAATGACTTTTAAAACTGAGAATTCTTCCGGATTTTTAGGTTTTAGCCAACAAAAGAAAACTAAGCAATACCAAAAGTATTTTATTAAAAAATGAAGCAGAGTTCAAACCAAGAACCCTCATGCTCCCATAAATCAGGAGTCGCCTCTCACTGTTATTCATGTTGGTTGCAAAAAGCCATGTCCATGCCTGAGGCATTATATCATCATCAGGAGGAAAACACAAAGAGGAGATGGAAGAAAACAACTCACAATGCGATAGGTAGTAAAAATTATTGATACGAGTCAGTACATCCCATCGAGCAGTAATTCCTTTAAAATGCTTTTACTTTGGAAACCGTCCCATCAGAGGTGCTCCAGATGGCTTTCTGTCAGAAACCATCTGCCATGTTGGATAAATAACCAGATGATGGGAACAGTATCTTCAGAAGTTTTGGAAAACAAAAGTATTTAAATAAAGGACTTCCATGCCAGGACCTACATTCCAGGTATATTCACCAGATTAACTTCCAATTTGCATAAAAAAACTAAATAGCTAGTGGTAAAAAAGGAACACTGCTATAATGATTCATAACACTGTCACAGTTTGAGATTCACATTGGACAGTAGAAGTATTTGATCAAATTCCTAACAAGCAGCAATATTGATTATTTAGGTAATAAAAATGTTAAAACTCTTGTACAAATTTATGCCAAAGATATTTTCACAAACAGAGGCTACATTGACGGGATATTACAAAGTCACAACAAATTTTTATTCATGAGCTATTCTTGGCCAGTCCGGTAATATTTATGCCTGATTATTTTAGTTAAGAATTTCGAGAACAATGGAGGCCTGACTAGGTCTGATTGAAGCTTTAAATAAACAGAGAGAAATAGCCTATTCAATGACCGCTCTGAGAGAAGGCGATAAGCTCAGTCAACCACCAAGATTCTTGCTTCACCCTTTTGACCTTTAACTTCTATCATTTATCAGATTGAATAAAGGAAGGTATATGGTCTGAACTGGTCTTTTATAGGCCATTTCACCAGTTACCCAGGAAATACTGAAAAACATTGCGTTTAGTGAGCCCCCCTTAAACAAGCAGGGCTATTTTAAAAGACAAAATTACAAGTGTAGCAGCTGCATGGAGAGGAAGAGGATTTAGTGACTCAGAGCAAGAAGCAGAGAGACTTTAGGATTAAAATAATCAACTGTACATAAAGTTTTGGTGCTTTAGGTTAAGTAAGTTGGCCATTTTGAAGAGCAAATGCTTTCTGGTTTTAGTCATGTAGTATTTCCTTACAGATCAATTACAAAATTTAGTGAATCTATGTTAAACCAAGACCCCTTCTAAGAAAGAGACTCATATTTGATTCGCACACATTGTGAGCAGAATAATCTGAAAACCAAAAAGCTTTTGGATGCCAATGAAGGGAGTAACAACTGATAAGAGCAACACAAGTTAGGAAGCACTGAGCTGTGTAGCTCAGCAGCAGTGGTGTGAACACACACAATGTATCAAAACCAGACCATGAGAAATCAACAATCACCACTGACCAGACAAGGGGAGCCGATCTGATGGTGAGGGAGAGAAATGCATTCTGCAGAGTAAATTAAACTCTGGCTCTGATTTGTTTAAACCCAAAGCAAAATTCAGGCCCCTGTTCTGATTTACTCTGCAGGTTTAAATAGTCATAAAAAACGTTATTTGTTTAAATAATGTTAAAGACACATAAGTGTGCTTATTTACTAGCAGCAGTGTGAGGAACAAATCACTTACGGCTCTTGAGAGCATCGTTTTCATTGTAGGCACCCTGAACAGTGCTCTGAGTCAACCAAACGGGCCGCTCTTTGGGTGCCTTGCTCTCATTGTCCTGCTTCTGTTGGTCGTCCTGCTCCTCCATACTTATAACCACATTCTGGGTGTATAGATCGGCGTAGGAGGAGCCTTTGTTAGACCAAGCTTCACGGTGTCCGCCAGCAGCATTTGCCCCAGAAGCTGCAGCACGTTCTCGACTACGTGTCAGATTAAGCAAAAAGAAAAGAAAAAATTATCCCGACACCTGAAATAAACGAGCAAACCTAAAACACATTACAGTTATCAATGCTATTATACGGAGAAAACAATCCCATTAAAACTCAAACAGCATTGAAGAGAAGTTCAAATGACTTGTGATAAGGAGAGGAAAACTCCCATTAAGTGTTGCTGAAGCTGCTTCAGGATGTGTCTCTAGTAAGATACTGATGACATGACAAATGGTGCCCTGCTGTAGGACTTGTGAACTGACCTCTGTTTGAGAGCAGGAATCTCAGCGGGTTCAGGCTCCAGCAGATCATGAGACAGGTTAACATCTTCTGTCTCGCGTAAGAGTGCATAAATGGGCTCAATTTGCTCATTAAAACGTGCCACTAGTGTCCTGCCATCAGGACAGACAGATTCATCTTCTTCTACTTCTGTCTGGCAGAAAGTACAGCGAAACGTACCTGCAGATAAGAGATGGGGAAATAATCCAGCTGAAACAAAATAACTCTGTCCAGGCAATTATTTCTTGTGTTCGTTCTACACCTTTTGCTTTGAATATGATTTTTCAGGTCTCGTTTAGGAACAAAGGAATCATGATAAACTTGGATATAAATGCAAATTTCTCGACTTTGATTTCTTTTTATGTGCATAACAATAAGCTATACAGGGAGCCTGTCTTTTTAAGCAGTCATGTAGAAAATGCAGATCAGCAGGAAAACTCTGGTTTAGACAGTATTGCCTTGACTCAAAGAAAACAACACAGCAGGTAACTAAGGCTGCCAGAAATCACTTTGTTCAACTATGCTGATCTCTTTCTGGGTCCAATTCTGTCAACATCCTATTGTATTGCAAAGGCTTTAGTGTGTGTATGTAATGTGCATCATTCACTCGGTTCCTACTAGTAAGCAAAGGACATATTATGCCATCTGCTTCTCTCGCTGATCTCAGTTTCAATAATGGGAGCCGTTCCAACTTTAGCACAGACCCCATGTCTGCTCCGTCTCTGTTTAGATGAGACATAAAAAGAAAAGAGAGCTACCATGCATGAGTCTCGGGCAGTGACGAGAGAAAAAAAATCCTTTGTCTTATATTGCTAAATGTGTGGACAAAGAATTATCTGGATCCTCATCAGAGCCATACAAATGAGGTCACTTCCTGTACTTTTAAGATCCAAGATAGCAGCAACTGATGCCCTCTAGAAGGAAATGATAGAAAAAAAAACAATGTATAAAGAGAAAGAAATATAATCTGACTGTTACTATAGACACAAAGTGACACACAGGGTTTTGGCTCTCTGTTGTGGGTCAGACTGAGCGTTAAGACAAACAGTGCCATTTCCCACCCCCATGTGCTCATACTGAGTGTTCCAGGCTCTGCAGAGGCGATCGGTCCATCAGACTACCATGTAAGCTCTGTGTACTCATTTTGTCAGCCTCTGACAGGGAAGCTGACTTAATGCCTTTACAGCAGGAACACATGCCGGCTGTGATATACAGAAACAATAATCAAATAAAAAGGAATCAGCAAACTAATTGTAAATGAGTCACAGTGAAGATGCTGCTGGTTACCAAACATTACAGATAAAGCTGTGAAGATGGATAGTTTTCCATATGAAATTATACACTCTGTCTTACTGTACGTACATTTCCAATGTGGTTATAACATTTTCCTATTAATTATTAAAAAACACATTGAAGTTTCAATTCACAATATCTTATTCGCACTACAGCAGCAGACAATATGTTTTGATGTCATCAGAGCATTCAGCATCTCCATCCTGTGCTTTGCATTTTC
Source organism: Kiunga ballochi (assembly GCA_037177335.1). Classification (NCBI taxonomy): domain Eukaryota; kingdom Metazoa; phylum Chordata; class Actinopteri; order Atheriniformes; family Pseudomugilidae; genus Kiunga; species Kiunga ballochi. The sequence continues at coordinate 18,327,893 of JBAMIG010000013.1, read as the reverse complement.
TGCTCCTAAGGGCGCGATCACACCGCTGCTCTTTGGGTCTCCTCCAGTCTACTTCCAAGGATAACACGTCTTTGTTGTCATGAAATGCTTGTTGCATGTCACATCTGCTGGAACAATCCGTGTTTTCATTACTTCCTCCACTGAATGAACCCAATCTTTAGTTAACAAGAGTGCTACCCAAGAAAAGGATACCAGTGTCTAAAATTTCCCAATTTAATTAGGATAGGGATCCATGAGAGTCTCTTTTAGTTTTGGGGGTTTGTTTTGGTCTCAGCTACTGCTGTTGTGCTTTAACTCTTCTAGAATAGATATCTAACTTTCTTTGTCAGGACATTCAGGAAGCTGCTTTTATCTGTGATGAAAAATACTACAGAATTATTAGAATTGACTTTATTCATATCCAGTAGAGAGAGACTGCTTTGCCATGCAATTATTTTAGTCCAACAAATTACTTAAATTTGGTTTTCTTTACTGATATACCAGTAAATAATTAGATTCATCTTCATGTCACCACCCAAACTACAAGAGCAGGAAACACATTGTGGCGGCTTCTTCTAGTAACATGTTAAGCATGCACAGCTTAACGTTAGCTCAGAGTGACATGACTGATGTGATTACAGTTTACAAGTGAGCTTTTGGACAGCTGCCAATCTTTATTTAAACATGGTACATCAACGGGAATCAAGCCCAGCATACAGAAAAGGGCTTTTCTACCATAAATGCAAGCAGCCTGTCAGTCAACATAAATGTGTACCATCGGGACCTCAATCTTTCCAATTTCATTTCTGTAAATAAATTATCGTAATATTTCAAATGCATTCCTGACATTATGTTTAAACATTTCAACCATTATCAAAATTCATGCTTGAGCATCAAACAGACATAAGATCAGATTGACTCATTTGGCTCATTAAGTGACACCTTTAATTCCACGATGGACCAATAGATTAGTTGCTTTGCCTTACTAGCATAGCTTGCAGGAGAAAGCCGAGAACAGTTACAACCCTTTCCAAAGCTAGCAGAGGCATCAGCCAATTACACTGCCTAACCCATCATGGTGCCTGATCTAAGGACAGTCTTGCTACGATTTCAAGAGTCATGCTGACCTCAGCACTGAGAACCAGCAGATGTTGAGGATGAACGCATTGCTGAATATGAGGGGGTTTTTTTAGTGGCAGTGCTGTAATCTAATTTTAAGGATCCTTTCTTGTTTTATTGAGGTAATAAAAAATAAAAAACATTAAAAATAAAAAAAGGGATTTCACAGAGATCACGAGGAAAATAGCTGGCGACAGAAAGGAGGTTATGGTTAGACTATGGACAGAGCTCTTTAAATTGCTAATGTAGGATAAATTTCTCCATTTGTTATAAAATAAGTGAGAGACAATGGCTATTTGAAAAAAAAAAACTATAATCACATTGGTATGAAGATTTAAGTGAATATATATATATGAAGGCAATTCTATTAAGTGAAATGTTTCTGCAGCTTGGTGAGGTAGATATAGTCATTTTAGAACCTGTTTTAGCATGATGTGTCACTGCCACCTACAGGTGAACTCCTCAGCACACTAATGATAAGAAAACCAAGCTACAAACAATTTGTTTATATCGCCAGGTGAAATGATCAATTGATATGATCTGTCAACTCTGCAGATATAATTTGCATAAGTAGCAACATGCAATGTAAAGCTTGCCATCAGCTCTATTGTTCTGATTACCCTGTTAGAGCCTGTTCACTGAGTGTCAAGTGCCCTACACCTTCTACATACCTAAAAAAATAGTTAAGATTTCCAAATGAATTATTTATAATAAAAATGTGATTTAAAAACTAAAGCAAGTCATCCACTGAGCTATACCAGATAGATCATATGCAGTGAACCTCACTTAAAAAGCTACAAAGTGCAACAATTTACACAACGTACATGTTAAATAATGTGAAAAACAGTGTAGTTGTGGACAGTTTGTTTGTGTAGTTGAAAATGACTTTTTAAAAATATTTTTATGTCAATGTCAGAAGAAAGCCAGATGTCAAAATCTACAAGAATAATAATTAATCTAAAATTAAGAACAATAGAGTCTCAGTACACAGAAAGTTGTCTTGTCCTCTGAATTTGAGCATCCTGTACTCTGGTTTTTCACAGATCCTAACAACATATGCAGAAGTAAGAATTTTTGTCACCCTGCTTTAACAATCCACCTTAAGGTATCACTAAATGACGTTCTGACTTTAAACCTCTGCTTCTGAACTAGCTTGATGGCACAAAGACATCTATCCAGTACATTCCTTCCAACATTTCTTTGCAGCATCCCAAGCTGAGAAATTGCCTTTCACTTTTTTTTCCTTCATCCCAGAGCATCATTTTCCAGCAGCCTTTTGCTTTAAAACACCACAATCCCATGCCAGCAACTAAATACTGACTGAATACTGAAGAAATTTTCTTAACATGCACAATGGCCGGTAAGAAAAAAAAAGCACAAAATTCCAGATGACATTAATAAATGATATGAGGGCAAAAAGTGGAAGAGTAAGAGATGAGGACAAGAGCCAACATTAGTCTGGTTTTTCCTGGCTGGAGAGCTCAGAGAAGACAAGTTGCAAGAAGGATGCCAGATTAGCGTTTATCTGTGGCACCAGAGTACAACTATCTGCCCCAATTAAATAGTAGGGCTTTAATCTAGTATTTGGAGATTTGTAAAGTAATTATGAGAAACTCCACAATGTAACGACTTCTATGAGCTTGAAATCTAAAATATGATAAAGACCATTTCTTCATTTTTACAGCACAGCAACATCTTTGAAAAGCATGTTTGATAATAAGCTACACACATTTCACATTTGAGTTAAGTTAGACACTAACACTACAACTATGCAACAGGGTCAAGGTGGCTTGGCTTGTGCTTTGCGTTTACCTGTCATAGGATCAAACAACTGGTTTGCTTCCAGGTCTGTGAAGGTGGAAAAGCAACACGGGCATCTGAAGGAGGCCCGATTGGTGGAGTCTCGTTCATCTGTCTCAATGCGTCTTCGCATGTGATCCAGTTTGTACTTGACCACATTGACAAGTACCCTTAAGAAAAATAAATTATGTGCATGAAAAGACTTTGCAAATGAATGCAATCTACAAAATAAAAAACGAAAGAGAGAGAAAAGGAGAAAACCTGTAGTTGATGAAATAGTAGTTGTGTCTTGTTGTCTTGCCATCAGGAGCTGTCTCCACTCTCATCCGACATTTGACAAACTTGTCTGCTTTCAGGGTGTTGAGAACAGATCGCAGCTGTTTACGGTCAAACTTGAGCAGCTCCAGCATGTCTTCCTCGCGCACGCACGGGTTGCGGATCAGCACATCGAGTGCTAAAGCATGCTCCACGCCATAAAAACCCCTCACAACCTGCTTGGCCAGTCGCTTCAGTGCAGCGGGGACCTCGGTCAGTAGCTCCGGTTCAATCATTTTTGACTGTGGAAAGAAATTAGCCTTTCAGAAATGCTGGACATAAAAGAGAAGGAAAGACTGGAGAGTGCTAGATGCTAAGTTAAGCTAGTGGGTGACTGCAGCTCGGTGTAAGATTTGTTTAGAAGGAAATTAACTAATAACAAAAGACAAAATCCTAAGGATAGAAATAAGTAATTACTTTATTTTTTTTTCCCTGAGGATTTAGCAAAAATATCACTCACGAACAACTCTTAAGACTTGTTCAACATCGACATGTCAGCACATTAAAAACAGTCGTTACCACTACTTACCCTGACTTCCATGAGTTCAAGCTGATTGAAGGCAACTATTTAATTTAGCATAGCGGTAGTTAGCTTTTAGAACAGATACAACACTACATACAAATTATCCATTAATACTGATAGACGAACAAGTATTACGCAGTTAACCTTAAGTTTTCATTCCGCTTGACTTTTTATCTCATTTCAAATACAAGTTGGAAGAAGTAAGCCCACGTTGAGGGAATTTTACAGGCAACGTGAAGTTGCTTTATCTTTAGCTTTTAGTAGGAAGACACATACCTTACACTTCAAAATTCCCCTTTCACTAGTAATGCATATGAACAACTTCTTTAAGTCATTTTAAAGTAATTCTTCACGCTTACTTAGAAATAAATAAATAAAGTTTAAACTTAATCGACTGTCACTGTTCTTAAGCTTTAAGCTATCAAGTTAGCATGCATGCTTATTTTGAGAAAATAACCCCGGAAAGACAACGAAACAGGAACGGAAATCTTTTTAAACTTCCTATTGGCTACGTCAAAAACATGATAACTGGTAGCCAATGAAAGAAAAGATATTTAACCGATCGCTCTTTTAGCGAATAGTTCTGCTTTGTCTGTAGACAGGAACGTTTTTCTAAACCAATCAGCGACGAAATCAGTTGCCTGGGCAGGTTCTCAGAGTTTATTTCCGGGTCACGCTGCCATAAAAAATGGCTTCGCTTGATAGAGTTAAAGTGCTAGTTTTAGGAGATTCTGGTAAGTTAAGTAGTATTTTCTCAATTGAAACGTTTTATATAAATGAGTGTTATTTATTATCATATGCATATTTATTCAGCACCGAACCTTTTCAGCTAATAAACTACATAGACTCTAAAACAGCCACAAACTGCTCTGGATTATGCTACTTGCAGAGTTAATCTCGTATGTTCCAGATAAAAGTAAACCTAATATTATGTCTAATTCTTACGTTATACATGCTCCTGTTACAGTGGTTTTATTTACCTTCCTGTTAATAAAATTGTGTTGTTAAAACTAAGTAGTATTCTTTCTGTCCTGTTCTATTGTGCTTGGTATTTTATTGTGCTCATTGCATTTTTATGTAAAGCACTTTGTA
>JBAMIG010000013.1:18289610-18307775 GCA_037177335.1 Kiunga ballochi | reverse complement strand
TTATGTTTGAAACCTGAAATGTGGCGAAAGGTTGCAAGGTTCAAGGGGGCCGAATACTTTCGCAAGGCACTGTATGTATATATATATATATATATATATAATGTGTGTGTGTGTGTGTAATATGAACAAAAACTGATGCATTCAAATCACATCAGCCAGCAAATATAGTTTCATTGTAAAGTACTTGCTGATTCTTTAGAAAATGAGTTAGTTAATTCTCCCATTTCACCACATAGTAGTGCTACAACCTCACAGGTCATTCCAACAACTTTTCTCTGCTGCTTCATGGTTTCATTCAAAATCATATATTCCTGACCTAATGTCAGATGCATTCTCTAATTTCTATCTTGTAAATCACTGATTTCTTTTACCCTTGAACACAATGTGCTTGGTGTTTTTATTGTCAGCCTATTAATCAAGACTTATCATGACCAAGTGACAATCTTATCAAGTAACCTCCTCAGCTTTTAAAGGTGTTGTATGCTCTTTGCTGATATCCAGTTCATGTGATAGGTCAGTGATAGCCTAATATGTGTTCATAGTTCATAGTTCCGACTGTGAAGAACAGATACAGTTTACAGACACTTTTTTTTTCTTTGCATATGTGAGAAGACAAATTGTCCAAAGAAAGCTTTGTAAACTCAGACTCATTCTTTGTCAAATGGCTTGTTTTATTAGATTAATTGTAGGTGTGCCTCTAATAGATGGCCTTTTATATTGGGGTATTATCAAATCAGGAAAGGTATTGAACTTTATTCTTTTTTAACAGGGTTTCCACGATGATTATACAGTATCTAAATAAGTACATTTACTCAGCCAAGTAATTAAATATTTAAGGTACTTGCACTTAACTTACAGTAATCAAATTTGATTTTAATGCCTACTTGTGTTTTCTAATGCAGCATTCTGAAAATTAACATGAAGAAACTCAGTTAAAAGGCCAGCTCTGCCTCGTGATACCTGGACCTGGTGTAGTCAGAAAGGTGCCTTGCTAAGTTAACTAAACTTAAAGACAAAGTGTTGCATATATTCAGTGCCACTCTGATGATGCAAGAAAGCTGTTACATTGCCGTACACTGAATGTGTGAAAAAACCACAAGACATTGCAATTTGTAGAGCACTTCAAAAACAATCCTGTACACCCAAGTTCTGTACACAACAACATCTTGAATTCATATCAATTCCATAATAACACAATTAGATAAAAGATACAATTAGAAATAATGGTTTCAGAAAAGAATTTGATAACATGAAAAGAATTGACCTTATTTAAAATACTAGATTATTAAACAGATACGAGATGGGACAGTTTGCTTCATCTGCTGTGCAGAGTTTGTCATATCCAGCAGTGGGAAGTTCTAACTGGTTTTTGCCTGGTGTTGCAATTCTGTGGGTTAATAGTTAAGGAACTAGCTCCAGCTTGTGCATGCAGGACACATCACAATGCTTCAGTCTAACAACTAATCTAAGCCATATTTTATCTTAAAGAGGGGATGCACTATTTTGCTTTTTTATTTTTTCTCTTGACTTTATAAGCTATATTTCACCGCAAACACTTTAGGAGACTATAGGTTGTAACACATTTGGTTTTTGGCTGCACTTAATAATTTGTATTTGCATTCATTTAATACACCCAACAATAGTACATCCTGTCACGCTTTAATAACATGTTTAGGGTTTAAAATAAACTGAATTAGCCGAACTTAAATGACCTCTTTTACTTCTAAAAATATCAGCACAATAGTTTTATTTATAAATGAAAAAAAAATTCCTCAGCCTTACATGCTACAAGCAGCCTTTCAGTATAAAGTTTATATGTGCTTATTTGATTAAAATTAATAGTAATACCAAAAAATATGGGGTGTCAAAATATGAGTGAGAAGAACTTTATCAAAAAGGTTTCGCATGGGTGCCAGTCACTGTGGGGCTAAAATGTTAAAGTGTTCCTCAGTAATGCATATTCAAAAGGTATCAGCGCTGTATAAATTATAGGCTACCTGGGTGTGACTATCACTGCATGAGGAAAAAGGTGGAAATAATAACCCAAAAGTACCAAACAATGAAGCAATGGTGGTGTAAGATGTCCTGAGACAAGGCTACAACAGTTTCATTTGTTTCTAAACATTTCAGTCCTTTCATGCTCCACAAGATTAACCTTTAAAAATGTTAGTCAATTGTCACATATTGTATGTGTCTTTTAAACACAAAGAAAGCCTTTTCAAACAGTAAGTGGATTAAACAAATTGCAGCTGTATTATAGTTTTATGAACTCGCTGCACTTGTTGGCATAAAATGAGACTCTCAGCTGTAACCACATGGTGGCGCTGATGCCACAGGGATCCTGTGAGCCCAGTCTTCTCCGGGAAAAAGCCATTCGGCCTTTCATAGCCATGACAAACACTGCAAGACGCACACAATTTGACCTTTTGCTTTGGGTTCCTGCGTGGTCACGTCTGCTCCATCATTCACTCACCAGATTAATGAAGTAACACGTCCCATCGCGTTTTTGTTAGCAAGCCTATGATTTCAGCAGTCACGTCTACAAGGATGGGTTTGCAAGCTGGAAATAGTCAGTGTCACGTGTACTTAAAAGTATGCTATCAAAGTTCTGATGCAGATATAAAATGCATCTATTAAAAATCAGGGCAGAACTGCTTATTTTTACTCTTGTGTTCGCAGACTTTACTAAAACATGTCTATCGTCTTCAAATGAGAGAATCACTTATTAGCGTGCTGTCAGCGTGTTATCCACCTGCACGTTTAAAGGGTTAAAAGCTTGGACGTGTTGCAGAACAGCACGGGTAACCAAGTGACATCAAACCTCTTGCTTATCTCTTAAATGAGGAGAGTGAGACTTCAGAGGTAGATGATTAGGTCCTGACTGAACGGATGCGCGCCGATCTTGGAGTCTCCAGGCGCGCAGCGAAGGATTTTGCGCACTGAAATCAAACAGAGCTGAAGAGCGCACTCAGAGAGCGGAGTGCTGCTTATCTGACTGCAGTCCTGCCGCTGGGATACAGGCAGGAGCTCAGAGCTAATATCGTTCCGGATTGAATTGAAGAAAGTCATAGTTTATTGCGGTTTGGCTGGATTGGAAACTTAGAGGAGCGCTGTTTGCACCGACTGATTTTAGCCGCTTCATCCCGCTGCAGACTCCGAGCTGCTCAGAGGAAATTCCGCCTACATCCCATCATCCAAAAGACGGGGCCAATTTGAGAGGATTTTTAGAAACCCTGCGTAAAAGAGGATTGAGAATGATTCCGGTGTGAGGTATTATCTTAGCAAAACACTAAAAGTAAAAGTTAACCGTTTCCTCACCATGACAACAACTAAACTCTACATATGTGGGCTCATTAAATAATCGAACAGGTTTGAAGTGGTTTAACTGGTTTAATGTGTCCACTTTTCTCGCAGGTGATCACAGCGATGTTTAACCGACACGCGCGTCTTCACCTCTCCGAGTCTCCCAGAGAGGATTTAACCGCCGCTCGTCTTGAATAAACCAAGAAAGTCCTGGAAGATGAACGCCCTGCAAACATTCTTGCTGTTTATCCTCCTGCACCAGGTGAGACATGCGATGACTGGATGCGATTGGATTGGGTGGATTGTAAACCCACAGCTTCAGTAACTTTTAGTTCATGCCATTTGTCTTTTATTACAGCTCTGCATCACACAAATCTATTCCGCTTATCTTATTAAATAACTTCCCACATAGTCTCACTTTGTGTCTATTGCACAATTTTAAATTCCTAAAAAGTAATCCAATTGAACTTTATTTTATATTCATTAGCTACAGAATACGGTTTAGAAACAATAAAAAATGTAAAACATTTATTTGCATTATTGGCTAGTTAAAGAACTTAATAATATCAGCTTTAAAGTTGCATATTTAACTATTTATATGAGGAAATTAACAGATTAGTTATTCAAAAGACTACAGTTCAGACTAAAGAGCACTTCTGCTTTTTAATAGAAACACGGAGATGTTGTGATGAGGAGATAAAATAATAACTTAATAATAACATATATAATTGTAATGTTTAAGATTTATATAATAAAATTCATATTCCAGACTCAGGTTTACTTTTCTCTCCATTTTTGCCCACAGAAAAATACAATGTGTCGTTCTTTCACAGTATCATGTGTGCATTGGTAAAATTTATTTTGCTTCCAGGTGAAAATAAGGTTTGGCATCTGTGTTGAACCACTAACATCTGTTAAATCTATTTGCTCCGCTGGAAATAAGGCCAGATTTTTTTTTCCTTTTAGGGACATTAGAACAATAGATGCAAACTGCAATACTTGCAGATTTATTGCTTTACTTAAACAATGATTATGTCGCTGCAAATATGAGGAGAGTCTTTGCATCTGTGCTAGAAAGTGATTGTCTTAAGCTTCCAGACATAATCTTTATCTGGTTTAATTTAGTTGCTGTAAGCGTACTAAAGAAAGATTGTGGTCTTTGGGGAAATTTAAAGGTCTTTGTCCTCTTTGATCAACATCTGCTGATGTTGGCCCTCAGTTTTTTTTCTTCTTCTTTTTTTTTGGTACAATGCAGGTTTTATTGTGATTATCCCTTTCCATGATCAGACTTGAACTCAAAAAATGCCACGCGATTGAAGACGTTTTCACATCTGCGCTCAATCCTCAAAGAGAGTTTCTTTAAAGATAGCCTTGAACTGTGCAGATGTAGCAGCAAAGTGCTGTCTGCTCTGTTGTAGTCAGCGTTGTGTCTGTTAGGAGCTTTGCCTCCTGAGAGAAAGAGGCAGGCTGCCTCCCTGGAGAGGTCCTTTTTATATGCCTCAGTGGCTTCCCTCCCTGCACACCCACCCTTCCCCACTGTCTGACTGGGGGACATATCAGCCTTTATCAATATTATCCCACATTCAAAAGCTTAAAAAAATTAAAATCCTTCTTACATTCACAGAAAGATGTAAAAAAAACAAACAATACGCAAACCCTTTATTTTATCTTATTTCCTGTATATATATATATACATATATATATATATATATATACATATATATGTGTGTATTTGTGTGTACATACTCTACATAAAGTCTGCAAAGTTGCTAAATAAAGTAAATAAAGTATGAAAAACATAACTTCAGTCCCAGCATCTGTGCCATACCCCAGGGAAAAGAAGAGGGGCAAAGCCATCCTGGGAGAATCTCTTCCACCCCATAACATCTGCAGCAGTTACCCTCTGTGTATGACAATAAAATAATGTCGATGACGACTACACATATTTGACCACCCTGGTCTCTACCATCCCTTCTTTGCCGTTTTCTCTCATTCCTATGTTGTTCAGATTGTATATAGGGGAAAGTGGATAAAGGGGTGGGGGTCGATGGTGGCGGAGGGGATCATCCCATCTCTGCTCTGGATTAAAGTGTGAGATGATGTTTCACAAAGACTATTACGTTGTTGCTGGGTTAAGAGTCTTTGGTGATATTATGTGACGACAAAGCATCAGTGGAGCCCATGTTGTCAGGATCAGTGGTGTTAAATGTATATCCCCCATCATTGTACCGCTCCACACACAGATACACTCACTTAACTACCCACCCCAGGGTTCAACCAAACAATGAAAGAAGTAATTATCTTAATAAAAGGATGTGTTGCAGTATGAGATGAGCTGGGAATCCTGTCATGTGCCAGTGATTTTGGGGATTCCAGGTGATTTCTCAAAGGATTTGACATTAATTGCATTTCTTTCATATATATATATATATATATATATATATATATATATTTAACTAGCAAGCAAACAGTTTCACAATGTGTTCAGGATGGATAAAAATAACATTTAAGAGGAGAAAATGGGTAAAAAATTATTGCATGATTGTCTGCCACAATGAAAAGCTGTCATAAAATTCTGCCTGAAGAGTTTTTTTTGCCCCCACTTATATTTTTTCTTGGCAGTGGCAGAATCTCTATTCAAAGTCAAAAGGGGTTCTGGCAAGGACAACAGTTTTATCCCCGTCTTCATAACAAAACACAAATTCTACACAAATTCCCTCTCTAAGGACTCTTTAACCCTTTTCCCCTTCCCCATGCTCAATTAGGTTTGGTTTTATTATTTATTTATTGTACATTTAAAGGCAACTAACACTGGGAAGTGTAATAAAATGTACAGTTTGGGGATTAGGAGCAGCTCTTTAATCTCACGCTCCTGATAATACTGCATGGGCTGATTGATTAGTTTTTCAGGAAGCTTATGTCAGAAAAACCTAATCCGTCTTTGGATTGTGCCAGCCTTGTAAGGTTTTCCGCGCTGCCACTTTATCATGGCGGCGAATTACAGAGCTGCTGGGCTGTGATAAGGTCCGTCGTCTCTTTTACAGACCCCGCCGCCCAACCCCTCTGCACACACACACATGCACCCCTTTCCCTCTGGACAATAAAAAAAAATATGTTTATATTCTTCACATCCCTGCTCTGCCTGGTCTTCACATCAACCTCTCTCAGGATTTGCCTTGTAAGAAAAGAGACGGAAAAAAAAGAAAAAAAAGTGGAACTTAAGTCTTCAAAAAGCCACCAGAGGAATTGGGTAGAGAGAGAAAATATGAGCGAAAATGGCAGGCAGGCCAGTGAAAATTTCTGTGGAAGTGATTAAAACATGGCTCGATGGAGTGAAGGGGGCATGTATGCATGCGTTGCCTTCCAGGAATCTTTTTTGGAGCTTACATGGTGCTGATGTGTATCTGTGCTCATATTGGGGTCACAATCTTTCCAGCCAGAAGGCTTGACTAGATAATCCTTCATAAACAATACTGTCTGTGGCATTTGCAGCCCTGTCCTCAGACTGTATGTCGTCTCAGACCTCTGAAGGAAAGGTTGTAGTTGCTGTGGGTAAAATCCCTTAAATGCAGCCTGTAGCCACTACACGTTGTTCTGGCTGTACTGAGCCCTGCAGGCTATTCCTCCTCCAATCGTCAGTCATAACTGTGTGTACAGGCAATAAATCCATGATAAAGGTCTTGAAATGAAGAGACAGTCGCTCCAAATGATTGATTGCCATGGCAGGAATGCCCTTTGTGTTGACAAAAACCCTAATGTGGAAGCTGGATGGTCCATTAAAGACTTAAGTCAAGCAGTTAACAGCATGATTACTTTCCCGATTGCTGCTCTAGCAATGTGAACAGTTCAGGATGAAGTGAAGTGGTGCTGGTGCAGGAGATATTATGTTAAATATGTTGTTGAGTTGCCTGATCTTGGTCCACAGCTGTGATTTTTTATGACAGTTGTGTGGCTCGAGGCAGGGGTAGCTCCATAGTCTCATCTTCCTTATAGCACTGTCATTACCATTCTGCAATTTCAGGAATAACCAACATCCTCCAAAGCACAACTTTACTGTTTAATAGACTATTGAGTTCATTGCTTTCTCTTGCTTTAATGCAATAAAATTAAACGTGGCGCTGACATAATGCACAGCTGAATCAGCCAAAGAGGAAAGGATCTGTGCCACTGTTTCGTTTATTTGGTTAATGTTATGTGTCTGAACTACCTAACTGTAATCACACAAAAGCAAACTTTCTGCTTTTTAGACTTTGAAACACCAAAGTTATTAATTATAATCTGGTTAGCTGGAGAAGGCAATAACACCACATGTCAGAGCTCAGGAAAATGATTGACCTTTTTAATTAAAACTGCGTGGCTTTCCTGTAAAAGGCAAGTGGTGACAGCTTCAGAATAAGTACAATAAATCTCCTCTCTGATTCTCCTCACTTTTTGCATTTCCTCCTGCCTGTGAGCTTTGAGGCCCTTTCTTTTCAGCTTGTCATTTTCAGCCCTAACAAAGCACTGTCAGCTCCCCTCTGTCTTTGTATATTTCTTGTGATGTACCTGTCTTCAGAGCTACTCGGAGAAAAAGGAAGCGACGTCTTGCCAGCTCTTGTTTCTTCTTCAAAGGGTGCTGTTTTCTGTGAAATCAGCTGCGGCGCAATCAGCTTTGGGAATGGAAACATTTGCTCTGTCAAATTTAGTGGACGTATGTTTGAACAAATCAAGTAAACCGGTTTCTTTCTCTTTCTTATCATTTCCAGAACGCATTTGAAAGGAATAAATTGCTAAATTGTAGCCGTCGCACAAACACTGATGCCAAATAGCTGAGTGGGAGAAGCATTTAGATGATGTCTTCCAAAGATAAAAGAAAAACACAACCTTAAAATGGTCATTAATTTAAAAAAAAATGCACCATGTCTTTTGTTGTATTAGCGGAAAAAACATGAACGTTCACTATCGTTGTTAGGTGTTAAAACTGGTCAAGAGAAAGATAATTACACTGAGTCCTGTGTGCTTTGTGGCATTATCCATCCCAATCCCTGCTATCAGAAATCCGGAGGTGTGTGGCAGGTGTCAGGAGCCTGCACAGGAGTTGGTACTTTGACCATGTAAGGGGATTATGAAAGTGATGATGTGTTGAAAGGTAACGCCTGCCTAAAAGTGAAGTGTGCGGGGCTTTACTGCAGCCGTATGTGGCAGGTGCAGAGATAACACAAGTATCCAGATTACCTGGAGGCGTCGTCCTAGAGGCTCTAGCTCACTCTTGCTTCTTTCGTGGTGGGATCTTCGTTAACACTTTCCAAACACCTGACAGCATCGCTGCCTTTTAAATCTCCTACACTGAGCCGTGCTCACAAATGCCCCATTTTTACCTGGCGGCGTCGTGCCGTTAATTCCCAACTAGACAGAGAGAAAATATCTATAAGTACAGCTATCATTTCCATCTGCTTTCATGCAAGGAGACGATTTGGTTAAATATAACAAATGGTTTTGTTTTTTTCCTTTTTTAAACAAATGTAGTATTTAGTACTAATATATTGGAATCGGGAAAATCAGGTCTTAATTTAAATGTAAAGTTAATTCTATTGTTTTGTGCCGAATTGATTAGTAGGTTTCTTATTGGGCAAAACTCAATTAGCATTCATTTAACTCTTTAAAGCGAAGATGGGCAACTCTGGTCCTCGAGGGTAGTGCAAGTGTTAGGAATGTCCCTGCCTCCACACACACCTGAATTGAATCAGTGGGTAATTAGCAGACTGTACAAAGTCTGCAAAGGGCTGCTAATTAAGTCTGATGTGTGTCAGGTGTGTTGCAGCAAGGAAAGTTCTCAGATGTGCAGGACTACAGCACACCACTGCTTTAAAGGGAGATAAAATGTTACTCGTACTTACTCTAAAGAGTATTTTACTCTAAAGAATAAAAAATTATTATTATTATTATTATTATTATTATCAGTAGTAGTATTAGTAGTAGTAGTAGTATTGAGGTAACCATATTTAATATATAATTTAATATAAATAATGTAATTTTGTTACAATCTGGAAATGGCCAACATTCAAAACAATGATGGCATTAGAGACACTTACTGTTGTCATTACATACCCAACCAGGTTTATTTATTTAGTTTTTTACCAAACTGTAAAGCATGTATAGGTTTAAAATGAGCTAATATATCTGGTTTCCCCTCAATTGTATCCAGTTATTGTAGGTTACTTTCTCTAGACCAAGATGTAAGCCTGTAAAAGCAACAGATTAATGAAAACAACAAGTTGTGGTGAAATAGTAATTATATACATTATACAAACAGTGAGTTTCATATTCTAAATAAGTCCCTGCCCTTTTCCAGGATTAAAATGTATTAATGATTAACATGTATTAATATGTAACACAAAATTTAAAGATGCAATGAATGATGAAAAAACTGACTAAAACAAAAATAGAGCAAAAGTAAATCTTTGTCATCCTCATGCACATTCAATACTTTCCAGTAAATAGTCATTTGATTCTAAATACAATTTCAGTGTTCATTTTCTGCAGTATAGATACACAGAGATCATCTGCGCTTTCTCGCTTTGTCTTTTGTCTAACTTACACACACTGCGGTGCCCATACAGCCCTGCCTTCTCTCACTCCAACGCTGTTTTGTCCTCATCACTTGTCTCATTCACTTGAGTTGTACAGCAGTTTGTTGTGATGTTAAAAAGATGGTGAGCACAGGGCCCAAGCGATCACTTTGGCTTGCCAGAGAAAACATCAGGAATGCTGGTCTAAAATAGTTCCATATTGAAGTTTTTACATGCTTAGAAATTTATGGGCGTTTTCAAACTTCTAACTGAGATTTAATGGTAAATGTGAGCCTTTGAAACTTGTCATGACATAACTTAACCCTCTTTCCTGGATTGTCTGCTTCCACTGGAGAGGGCTGCAGGTTGGATAAGTGGATTAACTGGTTGTCTTGCAGCAGCAATTTTTGCAACTAACGGATTTGTTTTGCATCATCTCACAAATGGATATTCTGAAAATTCTTTTGATAATAGTTTTGAGAAAATCTTTAACAGAAAAAAATTTTTTTATATCTTTGAGATAAGAACAAACAACAAATAGCACACTACATTATGCAGGCAGGGATTCACATACTTATGTAAGTAACAGGTGTACCTGGAAGACCTTATGTGACTATAGAGTCTAAAAAATAAATATATATTTATTTGTTTTTTATGAATTATTAAACGTTGAAACATGTTTTATTTTCAGATTAACTCAGTCTTAACACAAAAAGCCAATACCTGTAGAAGTTGATCAATGTATAAACTAGATGAAGTGAGGTATAGTTTTTATCACCCTGGTCAGAATAAGAGGAAATGACAGGACTGCGTGATTGAACCAGAGCAGAGCAACACTGACACTGTAAACGTGACTAATGGCTCATATCACATGATTTATGTTCCCCAAAGGAGGGTAAAGTTTCACCTTATAATTTATGCTAATCACAAAGCCGCCCTGGATGACATCATGAGCTGTCAGGTCACATTTTACTTAAATGTGTGTTGACAAACAGCCTCTCTGGAGTATGTTTTTGTTGTACTCTGTGCATGGTGGGAAATAGCATCTTGCAAACTAATATTCTTAATCTTTATAAGCTTTTCAATATATTTTGCTGTAAAAAGATCCAAAGCTTTATGTACTAATCTAAAAAATTATCTAGATGTCTTTTAAAGGGGTCTAGGTGTCTTTCTGCTTTCTGTTGATTTTTCTGACTCTTTCAAAGGAATTGTTTGTTAAGTGAAGCAACACTGATCTACTGATCGGATTCAAACAAAAAAAACAAACAAAAAAGAAAACAAAATAAAATTTTAAAAAAAGATTGCTGCTTAAAATTTAAAAAGGAACTGTTTAGTCTACACTTGGCATAATGTAAACTCTTTTCAATGTCTCAAGTAGCATCAACAAATATGTTAAGGATTAAAAATTGTTCAACAATTACTACATGGGGCAGCTGTGGTGCATATAGTAGAGTGAGTCAATCCCTAACCTGCAAGTTAGTGGTTCAAACCCGGCTCTGGTGTCCTTGAGCAACGCACTAAACCCCCAGTTGATCCTGGTGCTGAGTAACCAGTGTGTGAATGAGTGAATGTGTCAAATAGTGTTAAAGCACTTTGAGTGCACTAATATGTAGAAAAGTGCTATACAAGTACAAGACCATTTACTAAATGGTGTTTTGGACAAAAAAAAAAGTAGACATGAAAGAAACATTAAAAAGTGAAATTCTGTTAGACAATTGTCTAAAAAATGACACAAAAATGCAAAAAAAAATGCAAATAAAAGTTCATTCATTCCAACAAGATGAAAAATGACTATGTAAAAAACCTAAAATGGATGGTTTATTCCAATTTTCTAGCATAATTAGTTTTTTTCTTGATCATGTAAACCTTTATCCAACATGTAATCATTGATTATTTTCCGTTTTAGTTTTTTTCAAGTAAAATCAGACACCTAGAAAATTTCAGATCAGTACTTTATCAATTATAAAACTTAACCCCTAAAAATGAAAATCTTTTTTCACATTTGTCTTATGTTTCAGGTCTTAAAAATAAATAGTCCTCTTGAAGTAAAATTTCATTTTCTGTGTTAAAATGATTTAATGCTACTTGGAACTCTGTTGTTCAGTACCTAATTTGAGTGTCCACCTATCCATCATCTACTGCTTATTCATCCCAATAATTTCTCCCAAAAACTTTATTTTGTAAACTTTTGGATTTCTTCTGCATTTAAGTACAACTTAAGGTAGTCATGAAACCTGCCGCCTCAAAAAACCCATAAATGATAAGTATTAATTTATTCAAATCAAACCATGTTTTTATAATCATATCTATATATTTAATTGTTGCCTTATTTCCTGAACAACATAAACGTGTATCATCTGCAAACATTATGCAGTTTAATGTTTTAGTTACATTACAAATGTAATTTATATAAAGTAAAAATAATTTTGGTCCCATTACTGATCTTTGTGGAACACCACAAATTACTTTTCTTTAAAAATGGTTTCGTGTTATTTGTGTGTTCATATTAAGACCAATTATTTAAATAACTCTTTAACCAAACTTGTACTACCCTGCTTAAAACATAATTTTCACATTTTTGTAAAAGTAAAGAATGAGCAACTGTATCAAAGGCCTTCTGCAAGTCTTTAAATACTTTCTCATAACTGCTTTTGCTATATTTTCTACAAATTCCATCACAGCCAAAGTTTTTGATCTATTGCACCTGAAGCCATAATGATGGTCACAAAGCAGCTCATTTATCTCACCAAAGGCACCAAGTTTTTGTTTAAATAACTTTTCCATATTCTTAGAAATTATGATAAAAGAGAAACTGATTTATAATTTGAAACCACCATTTTTGTTCTATCAGGGAAGGTCCCTGTTAGAAAATATCTATTGCTGTCATGTGCAAATGGTTTCAGAACACTTAAATAACTTAAATACTTCTTTATCAAGTGACATATTAACATTATTACAATCTGTTGATTTTTCTTTCTTAAATTTTAGGACTGATGTCATTCTCACAAACTCCTCCAAGAAGCATTGAATTCTTGTTCCTTTAAGTAACACCTGTTTGGTGTTTAGAGGTTTAATTTGCTACGTTTGGACCCACATGAACAAAATGGCCATTAAATTCATCAAAAAAAAAAAACACTGTATAGTTTTTCTACATAGGTTCTCTTAATTCTATTTCTCTTTTTTTTTTTTACAGTTGTTATAGTTATTTTTAATTACCTCATTTAACACACAATGTAATAATGAACTTTTTCATGGGGTCTTTTTTAAATTGTGAAATGAACCATTTTAACATATATAACAACAATTTGACTTCCCACGTATACACACAGAGTAGCTGAGAGTTTATGACCTTACATAAGTGCTAACAGAGTCATTCTTTTTGGCAGATGGGTCCTACTGCAAGTCCACCTGTCCAGCCTCCAGGTCTATACAATTACTATCTATCCTTCTAAACAGCCATTGAAAGCAAGGATGAAGCAACAAAGTGCTCTGTTGTGCTGTCTGCAAGACCTTTTCTAGTTCTCAGCAACAAAACTAGGCAGAAAACCCAGAAAAAAAGGTTTTTCATATTTTTATCACAATTTCACATATTTAATGTTTCAGTGAAAATTTTGCTCTGAAAACACACTTCCAATGTGTAGGTGTGTTTTTTTTTTATCATCAGATCATTTTGAATTAAACCTGATGACTGACTCTTAAATTGTTTCACTATCTGTGACTGAAAACATCATTTTATTCTATTATCAGTTCACCTCTAATATCAGTATTGACAATAAGTGACAAAATAAGGCACTCATATTAAAAAAGGTTCAGATTCAGATGTTCTCACTCTACTGAATCAACATCACCGGTGGTTATTTGTCCATTCACATGTCCCAGTGAGCTGTCATCATTTAACTGTCTGCTTAGCAGCACTGATACAGGAAGTGTCCTGATCCTGCCCAACAAAGATTTGGTTTCCCAGCAAACGTCAAATCCTCAGCATTATAGTAGATTTTCTGGAGAAAAAAAGATATTGCAAAATTAACTGTGATGCAAAACAATGAAAAGGCTGTTTCTCATTCCCAGTGGACCCAACATATTAATATATTAAATAAGAAAATTAAACAGTTTTTTATTCATAAGAATTATCTCATGGGATTGTTGTTTATATGGTTGTTCAGTTTGAAAACTAGATGATTGTCTTGAAATAACTCCAACAAACATTCCAGGTTCACTTCAATACAACTTTCATTTAAATTTACTTCACTTTATTTCCCAAAGGTGATTGATAAGCTGTGTATGTGTATATTTTTGATCATTTGTGATCTGATCCATAGATTGTACACTGACCCAAAAATCCAGCATTTTATGCCTTCTTTTAAGCTTATAAAATTGTGACTCTTTTTAGAATATCCTTTCCTAAACTTAAAGTAAAACAAGCTTAGCTTTTATACAACATGCATGTGTTCTCTGGAATCTCTGACCCCAGCACGTATTTGAAGGCTTATAATAACAAACGGGACAAAAGACACGGGACAAACCATAATGGAGACTTTGTGACCTGCCCTGTCATGTAATAATCTATAAATAAACCCACCAAGTGAGGGCACTGTTAAAAATGGATAAATGCATTTAAACACAGTAAATAGAATATTAAAATCTTAATCTTTAGCACATATTTTTGGGGGGTTTTGCAGCATCTGTTGTTGGTACTCTCTTTATACACACACATATAAGTCTTGTTTATTTTCAGTCGTATACTTTTTTGTTTGTTTTTTTAATACATTAAACTTGTCCAATTGTTGTCTGATAATATATGTAATATTTTTGTTGTTCATCACAATAATAATAATAATAATAAATTGTAATAATTGAATATTACAATTTATTTTTAACAGTGTGATTTCTGAAGAATCATTTGCTGAAACCTTCTGTGCATGGTGTACAATATATAATATATATTGTATAAAACTCCTTTTTACACAATTATTATTTAGTGTGCTTATACATAAGAGTTGATCAAAGTTTATCATCTCCTTTTTTCTAAATTAATGTTTTGGTTTTATTTCTTTTTTTTAAGTCACTCACTTGAATAGAAATCTTCCTTATTTTACACCCCTCTCTGTTTTGATCACATTAGTATTTATGGTACATACTATGTTTACTACATGTTTATGTTTACTACAGTTTAAGGCTGGCCAGGTCTGATGAATTAGCAGCGAAAAAATGACGTTTTAATGTGATCTTGGTATATTTTTTTCAAAAACTAATTGTTCTTATTGAGTTTGAACTATTTAATCTGAATTTATGGTATAGTTTATAGTACGTCATGAAACACTGTTACAACATGATAGATTGTCTTATTCTCACAGAGGTCAGGTGGTAATGACCTAAAGGATTATACAAAGAGTGTGTGTGTGTGTTTTGCACATACACACACTGACCATAGCCTTATGTGATTGGTAAGGTGCCCCTGGTGTGGATATTCTATTGCGATCCACCAAAGTGCTGAATCACCTGCCATGTTTTCTTCCGAACAGCCTCTGATTAAAAGTGATGGCTCTGGAGCGTGAGGCTGTACCAGCGATCAGAGCAACAATCTATTCTTCAGCAAGATGTAGACTCTTTGCTGTAGGCTGCCAAAGCCCCTCCAGGGTGTCTTCCCCTGGAACCAGCTTTGGACATGAATCATTACAAATGATATGCCCCGTAACATCAGGAGGAAGATGGCTAAGGAAGGTTTTTAGGCAGGAGGCTAGAGGCTGAAAACAGTTTTAATGTCAACTGAGCTATTTGTCATGTTGGATGTTTGAGACAAAGGTGCTGCAGACATTCTGCGGCGAATCGCTAACCACCGGCCAAGCTGCTGACAGGTGCCATGTTTCAGTGGTGCGGGAAGAGTGTTACAAAAGGCAGCAGCAAAGGCGGTGTCATTTTGGCCGGGTGTCCAGATTTTTACTTCGCAGAGACATATCAAGTTAATGAAGCTTCCGACATAGAAAATTAGTAGAGAAATGAATTGCACCACCAAAGTCAGGTCAATTTGCACAGATAAATCCATGAAGAACAGCGGGGTGCATTATTGGAAGTGCTCTGCTTGCACTGATGAGCGGGTTAATTGCCCATTTTGTTTATTGTGAGAAAGATGCCTGAAACCATTTTTCCCCCAAACGCATATCTCAGCCTCATGTGGTGGGAAGAAAAATCCTCTATGAAAAATTCAAGCCGGCTGTTTTCGCTCTCTTGAAATGAAGACGTTGCAAAAAACAGCATCTTTACTGCCAAAGAAAAGAAACAGGAAAACCAAACAGGTTCTCAGCTACCAAGTGGGGATGACAATATTAACAGTGCCAGGTTGAGAGTTTTCCATGGTTGCCTTCAGAACAACACTGTAGCAGCATTGCCCGCGGCTGAGGACCCATCACAGATGAGCACAATGTTGCCAGCTTCTCATTGCAAATACATTTTAACGGCATCTCTTCAGATGATCCAGAGGCCAGATGTCACTGGCTTCTTAATAACTTTCTAGAGGCTACTTCTGGTCACTGTGGCAATTACCTTTATGTCAAGCCTCTAAAAGATATGTCTACCCACGGGACAAGCAGGCAGCCAGCTCCATAATGCTCATTACAGATGAATGTCCAGACTGATTCATCCTGACTCACTGTGTGGTTTGCTGCTTGCTCTGACCTGCAATGGTATTTCAGTTTCTCCAACATTTCTGGACAATATCGAACAGCCCAACATTACCTGAAATGGTATTTATCATGTAACCAAATTTTGCCCATGCAGCATGAATTGATCTTTTAACAAGAAAAAAGGCTTATGGGGCAGAAGTTGTAGCAAAAGCATCCAACTGAAACATTTTTACTACATGTACTATACAGAAATCTTTACTTCAAAGCCTGCAACACTAAGTGCAAATTATGAAAAGACAATAAAATACAAGGAATTCCCTCTGCAGTGACATTATTTTGCAGTTATTCCAACGACCAACATGCCCAACAATGAGTTTTATGCAGCTGAGAAGAAACCCATGAAATACTGTGGCAAATAGACTCAGTTTAATAGCTGCTCATGAAGTAGGCAATGCATATGCAACTCACCCAAAACTGAACTAAAGATAAAGAATGGTTTTCCTACTTTGATGATTGTTTACAATGTTTAGTCAAGATGAATTTTCCAAAACTATGTTAATCCTTCTATGAGACATTTGGATATCCAGCAGAGAATAGCAGTAGCTTAACTAACCTGTGTTTTCTCCCCTCTGCATGGGTTTTCCTGTTTTATGGAGGTCCTTTTAAGGGAATTAGTGACTACAACTTATGTTGATTTTATGGTCAGGAAATTAGTTAAAGGATGAAGTGTAAACATGTTATCTGACAGCTTGTGTTGATGGACTGGAAACTAGTGCAAACTGAAGTCCTCTACAACCAAAGCAGCTATGATAATTGATACATTTCTGCTATATTTAGTCATATTGACAGAACACTTATTATGAAAGCTTTTACATATCCATTTATATTATTGATTGATCTTAGTGCTTTTGCCTTTTAAGCCTTCACCACACAACCCCACTCAAGATCGTGTGTTAGTGGTCATGGTTTACCTGTAAAATGTAGGAAAGCATGTTGCAGCTCAAAAACTGTAAAATAAATACACTTCCTGTGTGACAAAGTGATTATATATGTCATCATCTGCAACATACTAAATATACTAAATTCTATTTGAAACTGTCATGAATCTGCTAAACATTTAAAGTTACTAAATGCTACTAAAAAAACTTGTTTTTCTATGAATGTAACCTGCTAATGTTTAACATGATGTTGAACTGACAGGAGTTTAATTATGCAGAAGTACGGGACATTTGAAAACACTTGCAATGTAGGGGAGTGTGGCACTGCATAGAAGATTCTCCTACAAGTGAATGAAGTTTCTTTCAGTATCGTCCAATGACTTTCACCTTTCTCACTGGCAGCTACCATTGATTTAACGTAATAAGCATAGGAAAAATACGTAATCAAGTATAGATATTAATTTATTTCTTTTTAGGTTCAGAAATAAAGAGAAATAAATAATTCTTCCCAAAAAACTGCTTTATTTTTAACCCATTTGACAAATGGAGCTGCTAAACACTGTCTAAAAAAAAAAAAAACACAGAACAACTGATTTATTATTATTATATTTATTATTAATAATATTAATGACAGTAATGATAGTTGGTTTATTTATTTACCTAAAATGCAGTTGTGTATAGACAGACAGACAGACAGACAGACAGACAGACAGAGATAGATAGATAGATAGATAGATAGATAGATAGATAGATAGA
>JBAMIG010000013.1:18274030-18289487 GCA_037177335.1 Kiunga ballochi | reverse complement strand
TAGATAGA
The DNA here is from genome assembly GCA_037177335.1 of Kiunga ballochi. Classification (NCBI taxonomy): domain Eukaryota; kingdom Metazoa; phylum Chordata; class Actinopteri; order Atheriniformes; family Pseudomugilidae; genus Kiunga; species Kiunga ballochi. The sequence goes on along the minus strand of JBAMIG010000013.1, from coordinate 18,289,479 downwards.
TAGATAGATAGATAGATAGATAGATAGATAGATAGATAGATAGATAGATAGATAGATAGATAGATAATTCTAAATGGGACACATTTCTATCAGTAGGATAAAAATACAGTTTTATGCATAAATTAATGTTAGTCATTTAAACAGCATCCTTTTAATGACAATTAAAGTCACCTAAAATTAAACCAGATTGAAGGAGCTTAGTAAAAAGAAAAGCCACGTTATATCCCTTGTTACTACTGTAAACACTGCAATGTTTATCCAAGGCTATGTATTTAATGAGAAGGATACGATTCTTTTTATTCCCTAAGTACAAATATATCTGAGCAAACTGTTTGATAATGCCTAATATCAGTGAGTGTACTGCTTATTGCAACCTTTGGTCTTTCAAATTCTATTCTTTTACCATGCAGATGTAACATTAAGTGGAGTGTTAAAGTGTGTATCTCTACTTCGGTTTCTGTATAATTCTGTGGGAAATACAGGAAAAGTAAAAAAACAAACCACACAGACAGATATCCGCCAGTACTATTGCTCTGCTAAAATTAAATCTGGTGTTTTCAGCTTCATAAGTCTGCAGTTATTATCATAATAATGTCTTGTTTCAAGTCGCCCTGAAATGCCTCTAGCGCGGCTGTGCCGATTAGGAAATCTTAATTAAGCTTTTGTAGATTCTCCTTCATCAGACCTTGCCTCATTTTGTGTAAAAACCCATATTCCTTCAGTCTGTTTTTAAGAGGCGGCTCTTCCGCCTAAATGAACAAGGTGTGCTTGCTGTGTGTGTGTGTTGGCGTTGTGTGCACAAAGAAGACGGAGACAGTACCAAAGCCTGTATTTCAGCCTGAGCTTTCAAGTACCCGCCGCTTCATCTCTCGCGGGGCATTTAAGTATTAGATATCCCCGTGCTGATCCGCTTGTTGTCACAGCAATTTCCCCAGTTGCTCATCATACTTAAACTCCTCTCTCATTTCCTTTATAATCATCCTAGACAAAGCTCACCTGAGATTTACTCCAAAAGACAATTTAGCCTCACCTCTGAAGCCGCGCAGCATGACACCCAGTGTGTAAAGGATAGAACAGTATGAGTTGGTAGGAGGACGAGTGCCATGTCTCCGCTGCTCACAGCGGTGAGACAATGTTCCTGTTGGGAGATTGCAGATTTTTATGTGCAGCAGCGGCTGTTGCTGTGATGTTATGAGCGTCCAATCAAAATTAACAGCAGACCTTGCACGGGGTATTACTAAGTGGCAGCATCAGCTGGGAATACTGCCACAGGAATTGGTCGATTAAATGGCTGTAGCTGTGATGGATTACACAGAGGGACATCATTACAGTGTCGCCTCATTCATACATGTTTATGTATCCAGCCCTTTTACATGTTAGCTGGAAATGTTTGCGTGTGTGTGACTCTGAGAAAACAAATAGTGGCAAACGACCTAGTTTGTTAGCTTTGTACATGTGTTTCAGTTAGGCTTACAGCAAAATTATAATTAGTCTGGGAGTAGCGCTCAGCATCTCAGCGAGAACTCAAACAGCCGCTGCTCTGTACTTTCAACATCTGCTTCTCTCAGTGATCCCTATAACAGCGCCCGAGGAGAGCGAGCACTACTAATTACTAATAAAACTAGCTAAGCTCATTGCTGTGAATTATTGCAGCTTTATCTGAAGTGGACCAGGAATTGCTCCCAAAGCCAAACAGCTTTGAGGTACGAGGAAGGATCACAGTTCAATGGTGCATCTGGATTAGCTCTGCACTTGGCGTACTTTTCCATCACTATGAAGAGCTGTTTTATTGTTGGACAGCATTCAGGGTTTGAGATTCAAGCAATGAATAAATGCAATTTTATGTTTGCCACTGAACATGTATTACATAACTCTAAGGGTACAGAAAAGTTCCCTGCACTGTCTCCACCCTAACCCTGACCCAAAGTTCAGAAACCTCTATAATAAAACTACTTCTCAGCTAATTTGAAAGCAAATTACACTAACAATGACATGCTGGAATGCATACCTTTTCCTGAAAACCTACAAATTATAACATTTTTAGACAACAACTATTAATTATGTCACATTAATTAGCAAGAATTTACAGCAAATCTGTTTTATTTTGCATTAACTTTGTTTTTTTTTCCACTCGGTGCTTGTTTTCTGCTTTCTGTATAGGTCACATGCAGGAAAGCGGATGGAGGAGCCACAGAACTCATTGAGTGGAGGGACAATGGTAATGAACAGAAGATATCCCCCACGGGAGCCAGTCCCCGGATTCTCAACCCCCTGCGTTTGTTTGCCAAGGCCTCCCCCGAGCTCAAAAGCAACATGAGGGAAGTGACATATTTACAGAACATGGAGGACTTTTGGGACTGGTTATCTAACCAGACAGATGTTCAGGGTCCCCAGCCCAGAACTAAACGCCGACCCATCGTCAAGACAGGCAAGTTCAAAAAAATGTTCGGGTGGGGGGACTTCCACTCCAACATCAAGACTGTCAAACTAAACCTGCTGATCACGGGGAAGATTGTGGACCACGGCAATGGCACCTTTAGCGTGTACTTTCGTCACAACTCCACTGGGATGGGGAACGTGTCGGTCAGCCTGGTGCCACCTTCCAAGGTGGTGGAGTTTGAAATTGCCCAGCAGTCCACACTAGAGACCAAAGACACCAAATCATTTAACTGCCGCATTGAATACGAGAAGACAGACCGCAACAAGAAGACGGCGCTGTGTGGCTATGACCCATCCAAGGTGTGCTATCAGGAGCATACACACAGCCACGTGTCATGGCTGTGCTCAAAACCATTCAAAGTCATCTGCATTTACATCGCCTTTTACAGTGTAGACTACAAACTGGTGCAGAAGGTTTGCCCTGACTACAACTATCACAGTGACACACCATACTCCTCCACCGGATGACCTAGCTGTGTTCAGTTTTCATCAGCCTTTTGTTTTGTCTCCAAAAAAAAAAAAAGTAAATGTTAAGCTGTAAACTCCTTTTCTCAAAATACCTAAATACCTGAGATATGTTGCAGGAACTTACAAAGTCACACACACAGGAGGGATTTGGCAAAACCTTTGTATATACTGCACATGATTTAAAGGTGTAGCATTTCAGATAGGTGTCCAGGGACTCGCTTCGAGGGTTAACGTGAGATTCAGAGCTAGCTAGCATTGGAACAGCACATGTTTATTGTGAGCCACTGGAATAATTACCGTGTTGTCCAGACGGTTTCTTCTAGGCTAGGCCACAAGCAAGGAGGCACACTAGTTAAAAGTGCATTACTGGTTTCTGTCAGGGCTGCACGCACTGTTACCATTGTCCAATCACGTCCTGACTTCACTGAGATGAAATACAAGAGTTCAAAGCATCTTTAAAAAATGACACTAGTCACACATTAAAAGTTATTCATTTAACAGGACATAAAATGAAAGATCTCTTATATAAACCATCTCTACATTTTGAATGCTTAATAAAAGTGATGCTTTCATTGCCTTTATGGTGGAGCTGACATCCACTGTACCAGAATTTAATTGGATAATGTCTGTTTTTGATTTAAATATGATCAATGGGTGTAAATGAAGCCTAAATAATTAACCGGTTTAACAGAAGTTTCATTTAAATAATAAAAAATAGAAGTGATCTTTCTCATGTTGAGATAGAAATAATGGAAACTGATTGATTGAACCAAAATTGCAAGTTCCCATGACAAAATAAATTGATCTAACAAATGTAACAAAGAAACCTGATTGCATGATTATTAATGATTTCACACAAGAGCAACCATTCATGCATAACCTGGCTACTACCATGTTTTTTTTTTATCTTTAAAAATGTGTTGGTTCGCTGTTAAAGCCACCATAAGCTATGTGTGTGGTAAATCCAACATCTGTGTTTGCAGGATGCACTTGGAGGCATCAGACTGCAAAGCGAGCAGTATAGTGGATTAATGTGTCAGGAGAGGTAGGGAGGAGGAAGCTATAATTGCAGGACAGGTGGATTTAGTGAGTCTGGCAGACAATTATCAGCACTTTGTCATGGTCCTGCCACCAGCCCTGACATTACCTGTCTTTAATAGGCTTTAATTAGCCTGGGAAATTTCATTTACCAAGAGTGGAGAAGCAGAGAGAAAAAACTAAGTACAGAATCTGTTGACTATTTTGATGAGAAGTGGGAATAAATTGGAGGTATAATACCTCTCCCACGTGTACAGCAAGCCCAAGCTGAGTGACTTTTGTGTGCAAGTGGAAAACATCCAGTCTTGTAATACATGGTGTAATATGCTTTGATCTCCACTTTGCTGTAGATTGTGTTGTTCGTACAAATCCCGGGGTTTTTTGGGTTAGGACATGTACCATCAATGACTACTATCGTTTCTGTCCACAGTATTTGAGTTAATATATCTGCTCATCCCTCCATCAGCTGTAAATGATCTTGTCCCCCTTGTTCACAGCTGTAGGATAAAGCCGAGGTGATCTCTGTGGATGTTTTAGTTTCACTCCTTTGTGCAAATGCTGTGTTGATGTGTTACTCTGAAACCAAACGTGTTTAAAATGATGGTTTCGGAGTAAATGATGTCACTTTATTCATTTTTCCACAGAAATATATAAATCTGTATACTCTTCCTCATTTTTTGGTGTTCAATCAATGCTTTTATTTCCATTTTTGTAACTGCAGACTGTTTCCAGTTTTGATTTCCTGCTTGCTTAAATCACATATAAATGGCTCTCTCCGTGTAAAATAGGAATAACACCACTTCTGTGTTTACTGTAACTACACATGTTCATTTTGGAAGATTTGTTTTAACCAGCTCATTTTGTTAAAAAATGTGATGGTAAAAATCAATCTGGGTCTTTATGGCATTAAACCTTCTTTGAACTCGGCTCAGAGAATATTGTCGCGCGAAATCAGCCGCCATTTATTGATGCTCGCCGTTGTCTGGCGTCATTCCTGAAAGGACTTCTCGACCGGATAAACACAGCATTTTCAGAGGTACATTTCAGTGTAGCTTTTTAATGGGCAATAAATCTGTGTCCACAGGCGTGGATGATACGAGAGGTACACCTCAGGGAGCACATCCATTTTGCTGTGGCCATCAGAGACAGGGGTCTTTTCATTCGCTTCCATTACTCTTATCTGATCAGGATGAGGCACCTACTTCTTCGGCTTCAAGTCACACTAGGCTTCCCTGCTGCACTCATCCAAATCCTTGGAAAACCAGAAGGAATGTTAACAAGCTTTTCAGCAGTCACTGAATAAGCTATAACAGTCAACTAAATCCTTAGCACATTCTGCTAATCAATCACTTATAATGCAACAATAAATACAGAAACTAAAAAGAAGCAAAATAGCTTGTTTACTTTGATACTTTGGGTAAAGTACTAGTTTTATTCTCTACAATCTAAACGAAGGAGGAACTTTTTTCCGACACTGCGGGTATCTTTGCAAAGCATTACGGTTGGTGGAGGAAAGCGAGGCAGGGAGATAAAAGGTTGGAGAGGCGTCTTAAAGCTGCGATGGTATCAGGCCTCTTCCAAGGATCTGTGTTGAGAGAGGCGGACGTGGATCAGCAACCCCTGATGAAGACGTCTCTTCCGGCAGAGAAGAGCAGCCTCGCATTCACTTTAATTAGAGCTAGCGCCAAACGTTGACATAAAACAAGGAAAAGAGTCTTTCATGTGTTGAATAAAAGGTTCAGCATTTACCTTGCTACTAGGCTTGCATAGTTTGAGCCCGTTTCGTTTTGATTACCACAGTAAAGGGTTTGTTTTTGCAATTATGTTAAAAAAAATAAATAAAGCAAAGACAGAAAGATCAGCCTTACATCCATATCAAGACCAGCATTAACAGAATGTAACTAATCACCCTTCCTCATATTGAAAACTGATCAAATGGAGTTATAATAAATAAATGATAAAGCTGAAGCAGTTCAGACTGCTGGAAAATGTTTTAATGGGTTAATGCAGGCATTCTTGCAGACATCAATTTAATCTAGTTTTCCTTTTTTTCTTTTACTTCCAAAGTATCAACAAGTCAACGTGTCGCTGAATGATGAGTAATATCATGTAAAAATGACGCTACTCTTAATTTACAAAAATCCTCTGACGTGTCTGTCACACCACACTACATACAAGACGGACTGAATAAACATGACAACCCCCCCCCCCCCTCCAAAAAACACAGAATAACATTGCCAGTAGAAGTGATGCTCAGCATCCTACAGATATCCAAGCATGTTAGAGGAATTTTTTTTCTTCTTTTCTTTTTTTTGCACATACTCAATTAATGTAATTCTGCACAAATATGTCAGATAATCGCAGAAAAAAAATTGTTAAAAACAAAATTGGTACTTGGACAAATTTCTTCTTCTTTTTTTGACAATAACATGACCATGCATTAGTCTCTCCACTTTTAGTTAACCACAATATACTGAGAATATATATTTGCGAGTTGGCAATGCTAAAAGAAACAAATTCTCAAAATTTCATCTATTACAGTTCACAGATGTATGATCTGGAATATGTTGTTCAAATGGGAGACTGAGTACATAATTCCATATACTTCCAAATGTTTTAATAGAATTCGGCCAAAGTATCCAAACTTTTCCATCTTAAATGGATTGACACTGGACTTAATGGTGGCAGATTACTAGTTTTCCCACACAAATGTGCAATAGAACAGACTTTCTTGTACATTGGTCTTCTGAAGATGGTTTAACTGTCATTCACATAGAAATGGTGCCATCAATATGGGGCATACACATCTTTTAAAAAGTGTAAAGAACCGACCTTGCACTAAGAGTGTTCATGCTTTTTTTTTTTCTCTTTTTTTTAAATGTCTAGTCACAAAACGGGCTAAACATTACAAATATATAATATTTCCCATTTAGTTAAACCTTTGTTACGTTCCTATAGAACTCCATATCAAAATGACTATACATGGGAACTAGTGCAACCTGGAGGAGGCCTGGTCTTTGTGACAAGGCAGGCACAGAGTAAAATAGACGAAGTACTCTGGAGCAGAGCCAGAGCAATGGCAGATATATTAAGGCCATTTAGAAAATTATAGGAAAAAAAAAAAAAAAAAAGAAAAGAAAAAATGAAGCAGAAAACTTGGCTTGCTACCCGGGCTGAACCGGATTCAGCTGGGGCAGCAAAGCAAGCAAGCAATACCGATTGATTCAATTTGTTTCCAATCCATTGATGTCAGCCCTCCACGTTACAGCCTCCCCACATCTCTGGCCAGAAAGCTCCACTCTTCCTTATTCAAGTGTGTTCAGTTTGGTGGAAATGAAGAGCGGTACCCTCACTTGTCCTTCCTTTGTAAACCCATGCTTCACACCTCCAGTAAAGTCCTGGGAAAAAGTCAAGCAGTCAGGACTGTTTTAGACGCTTCCGCGGAAGACCAAAGGGTGGGCACTGCGCTGAAGCCAGGGCTCGGAAGGCTTCGGCTACCAAGTGAGGATGTGACTGGATCATTGACTTCCAGCCTGCAGTCTCCATTATATCTGTGGCATGACTGTAAGCACAGACGAAATGAAGTCAGCACAGACTCCATAATCTTCACATTAAAAATCAATAAACATAAATGAGTTTGTAATGACGAAACAAATAAGAGAGGTTTGATTTGTGAGTTTTATGACAAACTTGCAAAGAACCATTAGTACTTCCTGTGCCAACGGTGCATAAAAACAAGGAATAAACATTTCAAGGTGTCCTGCAACACTGCACTGCATCATCTGAAAGAAAAACTTGCCATAGCGACCACTCCCATCTTTTAAAATTGAACATATATATATTTTTTTTCTGGGGTTTATCCAGGTAGGAGTCTATTAATAACTTGGATACAAAGATATGAGGCATCAAAGTGGAAAGGCAAATAGCACTCTGACTGCCTGGGCTAAAACAATGAATTCTAATGCATCTGGTTGGGGGAAGAGATAAGAATGTGTTATTAATCTTGTGTCACATATATCAGCTAATTACATACTTGCTATTCCAGTTCTTTCCATCTTTACAGCCCAGCTGTCTCAGGACACTGCACCTATGGCAAGGAGATAAAAAGGTAAGCATTCAGGGCTGGTAAACAGAAATGGCAGCAGGAATTTATCACTGGAGGTTTTTTTTTTTCCTCCTTTTTGCGATACTTGCCTGTTGATAAAATCTATGGCTTGTGCTTTGAGCTGCTCAGCACTGTGCAAGTCAGCCAGGATGAGGGTGTCAGCCACATTCTCCACTGAAAGGCTGTTGCACAAGGCCTCTTCACACATGACCTTTAAACGCTCCAGAGCATACTGGAATGAGGGGGTTTGGGGATGGGAGGGGGGCACAGAAAGCAGCAGTTAAAGCCTGGAGGTAAAGTAAATCTCCATGTTTAGAGGCTTCATCTATTCCAACATCAGTGCTAGAATATCACTATTTACTTAAAGCTTACAGATTAAATCAGTCATCAGAACAAGGATCATCATCGTCCCCTACATAAATATGTCACCAATAGATTTCTTAAATTCTCTATATGCCTTTATTATTTATTGCTATAAAGTGGGTTTTGCACAGACCACCACAGAACATAAACCACATGCATCTAAGAAGTGAACGCATCGTGTGTAAGAACTGAAGGAATAAGGAGACTGAAAATACATAAAAATCTAAAACCATTCATAATGAAATGATATCCCATTAGATGGAGGCTAAACGCTGCATAATTACAGAGCAGACCACTGCAAGCCTCACTGACTTGCATACAGTTTGTCTTCCTCTCCACTCTGAGCGGTGAAACAGGTTACTTTCTGCCCGTGGCGATACTACTACACAATTACTGTAGCAGCGTTTAAGTGACTGATTTTTTACTCACTTTGTGTGATATATATCTAGTGATAGTTAAAAATCATGTCAATAATTAATACAATAAGCAGGAACAATAAATTGATGGAGATTAATTTAACATACAAACTGACATACTGCTAACTAAACTAGTATAGAAATGGCTGCATGTTGGGTAAAACAAGGCAAAGCAGGTGCATTTGCAAAGTGTGTTTTATGTCAAAGTGTAATGCATACTTTTTCTGACATTTAATAAAAAAGAAAAGGTTTTTTTTTTTATGTTAGCATAACTGTCTACGTAGTTGCGGCTTACTTTATCTGCAGCTGCCAGCAAGTTGTCTGCCATTTTCTCCAAGTTTGGGGCCTTCCCCGTATAAATGAAGCCCATCATTTCCCGAAAGACATCTGGATCCACGTCACTGATGTCAACACGATTCTGCAGGAAATAAAAGGTTTGTTTACTAAGTATAAAGAAAATAGCATCTATCCATACACAGTTTCAGTGTCCGGGAAAGCATTCGTTTAAAACGTGATGAAGCACTTTGAGCCGTGATGATGCATCATGTGAAAAGAGAAAGATTTTGTGTTGAGGATTTTTCCAGAAGATGTTATTCTCACCTTTTTACTTTCTTCCATTTCATGTTCAAACATTGCATTAAAAACTGGCGATCTTGCTGTAAAAACACACAAATAAGTAGATTTAATTAAAAAAAGACCAGCGAAGATCACGGACTTTATAAACATCATAACCAGGACAGTTATACGGTAAGGAGGACATCCCGCTCTGCCTTCATCATACTCTTGCAGTCACATCTCCCAAAAATGCTTCATTTCTCTGAATTACAAATTTTTTAACTCTGTCCTTTAGATTTAGTACCTCATGGATTATGTCTAAGATTGAATACACTTCCTTACTTGCAGGACCCTTTGAATAAAAGCATCTGGTAAACGAGCTAATGCTAATCTATAGCAAACTATTATGGTGCAAAAATGCAGCAAAAGTCACACAACCAGCGCTTTGTCAGCATTTTGGGATGCTGACAAAGCGTCTTCTAAAATTATTTCAACCACCAGCAGTAACCATGTCTAATTGAGATGAGCTGAAGGGGAGAGGCAGCTTCTCAATCTCCTGGATCCTACAGTCATCTGGGTCAAGCAGGACCAAGCGGGGCCAAGCTGGGGTGGTAGGGTGGATTAGCAACCGCTGTGAAACTAGGCTGCTATAAATCAATCCAGACACACAGACCTTCCATAGCTTTACAAAGCCTTTCTAACTCTCCACTAAAGCCCACTAAGAAGCTGCATAAATACATCTTCTGACACACTTCTTCTGATTGCTATCCAAAGTTCTGCAAGTTAGGAAATCCTACCTGCAAGGATGGATTTGTGGGCTTTGAACTCCTGCCCTCCCACGTAGAGGCTGCAGTCTGTGAAGCGCGAACACTCCCACAGGTTCCCCAAATCATCAGACAGCTGACACTCTGGTACCTTCAGCATGTTCATGTTGGACTGGCCCGAAATGTTAACAGAGTCCTGCACAACGCTTACCTAAAAACATTTCAGCACAAAACAATGTAGGCACTTCACAAAACCAAAGCATGAAACGGTACGCATCATACCGCCTTAGAATTCAGTACAATTTGTGTTAAATCGCTCAGGTAAAAGTGAACTATCCAGGAACTGAAGAGGGTCTTCTAGCAGAAAAAAAAAACCCTTTAGAAAAACTAGAAAGCAAAATAATGACTTCCTCTGCTACACCTAATTGATACAAGAAAGCATTTAGAGTTTATTTTAAAGGAAATTTATTTATCTAAGAGGAAATTCCACTAAAATCGTGGAATCTTTCTAAGAAATGCAGGCTGGCACTTAATTGTGGCAACATTCAGGTAATTACATCACAATCACACCTCATTTAAATTATGAAAGAACACTTACAGACATTTACACTTTTTGACAAGTTAAATTCAATCATTTAAAAAAAAAACAAGCTTCATTGGAAAAGTTAGTATAGTGGTAAATTTCTCTTGCTAATCTCAACATTAAACCACAAATACACTCAGTTATAATAAAGAGTCTTTCTATTGACACTTTGGGTAATAACTGCCTCAATAAAGTAATAATCCCTTCAAAGTTCAAAGCTCTACTGTGACTGGAAGCACATTGAAAACAGCTGCATAATGATTGTAAACATTGTAAATAAACAATCAACAAAACAAGTTATTAAATGAATAAGGGAGGTTTGGGTTTATACTGGTTGAATTAAACACAAAGATGACCCTACTTTGTTTAAATAGCAGGAAAACAGTCCTGCAACACTTACCTCACAGAACAAGGTGAGCTTGTCATCTGGTAAGAGTCCATTAGCTTCATCAAGGAGGAAATCTCTCCGTATAAATTTTTTGAAGCCCCAGTCTTTGCCTTGGACAAATCTATATGCTCTTTGGCTTTCTGTAATCGGGAGAGAAATAAAGATAAGCCTCACAATAGGCTTTGTAGCTGCAAGTTGTTTGATTGTGGTATAAAAGAAACAAAGAGTGTACGGGAAAATTGGACAGAGTGATTATTTAGATCGTCTCCACTCACCCATCGCTTTTGTCTCCTCTCTTTTAGCGTTCAACAAAGAAAACTTAAACTTCGCTCTGACTTCACTTTTTGGACAACTAACAAGAAGTAAATACAACGACAGATAATCTTTGCTTTCATCATCAAGTCCCTTGGGATTGACTCGCAGACACCTGGCAGAGACAGAAAAAGCACCTCCATCAGTTATCTTACAAACCTGAGAAAAACAGTAATGCCTTCATCAATGTGGTATCTAACACACAAAACATTGTCTCCAGGGAGGATTTTCTGTCCTTTAAAAGTTGTTTTTCTTTCTATATCTAGTTAAATATCAGGTTGTTCATTGATGCTCATGCTTCACCTTGTAAAAACTAAATAAACTGAATACAACAAACACAATTTTCAATTATTTCATGACCACAGAAACTTTACAAATAAAGTTTTCAACAGGAATACTGACCACTTCATTTTGTCATTAGGGCCAGAAGAGAAGGTAGAGCTCTTCAATACCTCTCCCATTTCTTCTCTGCAAAAACTAAAGTTGTTTATGGTCCACATATAGGAAAACTTCACAACTTTCACCTTGGAATCAAAAAAAGAAAACAGAAGAAATGTGAAACGTCACATTTGAGTTTAAAGCATTTGGACTAATTTAGGAGAAAATAATAGGAGTAATATTCTGTTATCAAACATACTGCAAAGTGACACCAAATACTTTCAAACACGATAAAGCAATGTGGTGAGTAGAGTTTCATGTGATCGTACCTGTGTGTAACACCAGCTCTCTGCCACAGGTCCACTTGACATCTCCCCAGGAGGAGGAGGAGTGGGAACCCGTGACATCACTGGCTTAGAGAAACCACGCACTCACGTCCTAAAAGCACTAATAAACCCAAAGAAAAAATAGGGTTATTCCTGCACAAATGACATTTGTTTTATCTATAAGATATGAAGATGACTTGATTCTACACTAGATATTTTCCCAAAGTCCTCATGATGAATAAATAACTACAATGTGAGGTCCTACGATGTCGTGATGCCAAACTTCACTATTTTTTCTTCATTCAAATGCAGAACTGAAGGCAATTTATATATTTTTCAGTCACATATTTTAAATGAAAATGTACTCGGAGTGTACCCAAGCTATTTTAGAAGCAATCCTGTTTTCTGGGTTTCTTTCATAAATAAAAAAGAAAAAAAATCCTTTCAGATATGTAAAATGAGCTACGTGGCTTCTGTTATTTATTATTCCCTACATTAGAACCACGGCAGTGGAAATGCCTGTCTGGGCTTGGATATCTAAATGTTATGTGCTCATTTGAGGCGGCCTGGTGGAGTAGTGGTTAGCACTGTGGCTTCACAGCATGAAGGTTGCTGGTTTGAGCCTCAGGGGGGTTGAAACAGCCGCCTCTCTGTGTGGAGTTAGCATGTTCTCCCTGTGTATATGTGGGTTCTCTCCAGGTTCTCTGGCTTCCTTCCACCCACAAACCATGTAGGTTAGGTTAATTGATCATTTATTAGATGTAAGTCACTTTGGAAAAAGCTTCTGCCAAATGATGGTAAATGAATTTAAACAACTTCTGTTTTGACTGAACTTGAATGTTTTTATATTTTAAACATGTTACCACTTTTCCCTTCATTTCAAAGCAATAAAATCTCACTTCAGATGAAACTTTATTAACCTTTAAGTGGATTTAGCTACTTCATACCAATTTAAACCCAGAAACTGAAATAACATTACGAGCTTTTCTTAAAATGAGTATTAAGATGACTTATGTGCTTGTTTTAGAATAAATATTGCCATGTATGATTTTGGATTCGTTATTAGACAAGATCTCAATATTCAGCTCTGAACAACCGTGATCTGGCAATAAGCCCAATTAGAAAAGACCAATAAATGTCAAACTCTGACAAAGGCTAAGCTTTTATTAGACCACCAGAACAGAATGAGGATTGTTTTAGATATCTGCCTGCAGCTCAGCTCAATTCATGTCAATCCTGACACCTAAAATGTATTATAACATTATTTTTTCTCTCTTTTAATCTCAACTTGTTAATTTCTTCTAACTGTAATGAAGTGAAAGACAAATAAACCACTATATAAATAATCACAGAAAAGAATTACTACTAAGCTAATAATAAGGTGAACTGAATCACATTCAGTTAACTTCAATCTATTGCACATTAAGTGAGAAAAGGTTTTTTTTACTATTAAGTCACTTTTAAGCCCACAAAACCTGCAGCAAAAGTTACACTATAGCAGCATATCAAAGCAGGGCAAAATCAGACATGTTCACACCAGTTTGTGTTTACTGTAGATGAATCAAAACAGAATTCAGTCCTTACGATGGGGAGACTATGTGAAAATATAAGCTTGCAGTGACTTGCAATTTGAATTACTGTTCTGTGCAGCAAGTTTCCATACCACCACCATCTCTTCCTTAAATGTGAAATCTGAGTCATGCAGCATCATCAATACATTTCAAACCTTCCCATCACCTCTTCAGTTCTTGAAATGAAAGGATGGAGTTCGCCTATGTAATCACAGAATACTTCATCGCCCCATCTTCATATTTCACTCTAGGAAAATAAACACACAAGTAAAAGAAATAAGGCATTGGGCACTGGAAATGAGATAGATCATCCTGAATAAAAATGAACTATTTCACTGAAAACTAATAGTAATATCATCCTTATAGCCTCCCAGATCACAAAACGTAATCAAAACTGTGGAAAGACTACAGTATCAATAAACCAACATCTACATAACATTAAAGTAAGTCGTAAATACTAAGGTATTAAAATCTGAACTCGTGTCAAGATAGCCATTTGTTAGCCGACAAAATGTTATGGTATCATTTCATATACTTTGTCACATCATGTGTTTATGGAATCGTTTATATTTATCGTCGAGCAAACGCTTTGACTTTTGGACAGTTCCTCAAGTCAGTGATTTAGTTGAGCTAACTTAAGATTCACCTGCAACTTTGTTAGGCAAAAACATTAGCCAGAGTTGTGCAACATCGCCTAAAACACAACAGAGGATGCAACGCAGACATGCATCAGACTAGCTAGTTTGATTTAGCTTAAAGTTGAACTATCGTGTTGTATTGGGCATTATAGCTTTCTTTTATCTAAATTTTGTTTTAAATGTCAGCAGATGTGGTTACCCAGGCAAAAGAAATGGGAAAAACAACACACTGTTAAGTAATAGCTCATTGTTGGCGAAACATTAGCTGAAGTGTCAATGGCCATTTCCAAATCTTCATCAACATCGCTTTACAATTTTTCCCCATTTAACAAGTCTGCTTAAATGTAAATCAATAAGAAGAAAGACAGACTTAAATAAAATCGCCGTTTAGGATACATATTTATCTATCCCAAGCTAATATTTTCGCTAGTAGGATTAATGTTATCTTCACTTTAGCCTTTCATCGCAAATACAGTTAACAGTGTCAGCTAGCTTCACAAACAACACGTTAGCAATCAATCTGTCCGCAAACCTACCGGGCATCTTGATATTAATAACCTTACTCCACGACTGGCACACATTACGCTACAAATACATACAGTTAAATCGGTAATGTAATGTTTAAACCCCGCAGCACCGGGATAAAACAAAAGGGCCTCCACTGTTCCCCAAGACTGGATGCTAACAGAGCAAGCTAATGTAAACCCTCACGCTTTCGTACAATCTGCTGGAGGGAAAAACATCAGCTAACTAGCAGCTAGCCAGAGCTAATCTCTGCACTGACTCCTTACAAAAAGTTTAAAAAGACGTGGTAACGGCGTACCTTTCAATTTTATACTCCCATATATATCGAATAACACATATAGCTTTGTGTTACACTTGCTCCTTTCACCGCCCGTGACTTTGAACTCTTTTTCATTCAGTCTCTTCACAAGGTTTCTTTGTCTAATTTATCTGTGCTAGCTTACAGTTGTCTAGCTAGCTTGTAGCTTAACAAGCTAGAAAATATACCCACTGCGCAAGCGCGAAATTGAGATAACGTTCATGCACTGCGCCTAATATTATTATTATTATTATTATTATTATTATTATTATTATTATTATT